>JAWNLW010000340.1:6587500-6877498 GCA_035042075.1 Drosophila macrospina
TCTCTATCTTTCTCGTCTGCATGCTGATTTCTGTTACAACTTTAGCTGGCCACGCCCCTTTCGCCCACAAATCGTCTTAAGAACTAATAACAGGAGAAATTTTAAATCTACAGCCATAAATTTTGGCTAACTTGTTCATAAGCTTAGTCTTCTTGTAGTACAAAAATTTCATAAGAATCGATTAATAAGATCGCAAGTTATTACCGTAACAATTTCCCAGAGCTTTGCTGCAGGGCAAGAAGAAGAGCACAGAGCGTGCGGCGTGCTTGGGGACTGAGCATACTGAATGTAAATGCGTGTGAGTGTAGCTAAAAGTCTGCACACAGGGTAGCTTAAAGTCGTGCGCACTCGAATAGAGCTTTCGCACTAGATGTTGTTGTTGTTGTTGTTGTTGTTGTGATTGTTGTTGTTGATTTATGCGGCGATCTAGGTGCCTAGGATTAACTGCAAAGAACTGCAGAGAGAGAGAACAGTCGCCAAAAGCAAACAAAAGGCATCGCATGGAGAGTCTCGGCTGTCCGCTTCGGCTGTGGCTCCTCGTCGTGCCACACAGCGATCGTCGGTTTGCGTTGCTTTCGGCGATCTTCGAGCTTTGCTTGTCGCTGTTGGGGCAATGAGGCGTTCAGTTGATCGTGCGCCGTTCCAAAGTCAACAAGCGATCGGCGTCTCAATCGCGAACGCGTCTCGCTCTCAAACCGATCGACCGACCGACCGACCGACCAAACGATCGAGCGTCCGCCCCGTTCCGCCCGCAACAGCCTGACCCACCTCCCCCCACCCTACTGCGGCCCATTCTGCTTGCTTGGGCACACGTTAAAGACTTCTTTACTAATATTATTAAGCAATATTTGTTTGTTTATTTATGTTTCTTTATTTTTTGTTTTTTTATTGTTTGTTATGATTATTATTTGTTGTTGTTGTGGTTCCCTCAGCATAATTGCTTTCGTGTGAATTAGAACTACAATTGTAACTGAAAACGGCAACCGCAACCGCAACTGCAACTGCGAACTGCGAACTGTGCAGCAGCCGCAACACCACACAACACAACAGTGAGTACTAAAAATATAACAACACCAACAACAACAACAACACACACTCAAGTGTAAACGTTTTTGTTTTTGTTACTTAGTTTTATCTGCAAAGCTTTGTTTTGTTTTCGTTTTCGTTTTCCATTTTCCATTTTCCATTTCGTTGTTTGAGAAACGCGCCACCAAATTGATTTTGTTGATTTTGCGACGCGGCTTGTTAATTAAAAGTCTTTTTTATTTTATTTTATTTTATTTTTTTGTTGCCTTTTATTTCTTTGCGTTTTCGTTGTTTCGTCGTTTTCTGCGTCGCAAACGACGCAAACGACGCGACGCGACGCGACGATGCGATTCATTCAATTTGCCACACACTCTTCACACACTTGGCAGTTACTTTGCCATAACCATTAGATACTCTGCAATCCGATTTGTTGACTCTGTGAATCAGTTGTGCGCTCCGAGATACTTTTCATACAAAATACATACTTTACTTTCCAGAAGATTTATTCCCTAATTGATTATTTAAGCAATTAGATAGTGTGTTAGAAAATATGGAGCTTAACTTGTTGGCTTTAATATAAGAGATACTTTTGTGTATTCAACAGATACATTTCACTTGAGAATTTCACACTGTAAGAGGTACTTTTCTATGCAGCAGATGAGTTATAAACTGATTACTTTGATTAACTAGATATTTCTATGATTTAATACATCCAACTATGATTTTATGATGATTTTACATCCAACAGATGCATTTTACCTAAGAGTTTCTTACTGCAAAGATACTTTTATATGCAGCAGATGCGTTTTGAATTTACTACTTTGATTAACTAGATATTTTCTGATTTAATATTTAAGCAAACTTGTTGTTTTCATTGCATAAGATACTTTTACATCCAACAGATACATTGTATTTGATAGTTCCCCATTCTAAAAGATACTTTTCTATGCAGCAGTTGCTTTTTAAAATGCTTACTTTGATCAATTAGATATTTTCTAATACAATTTTGATGCAAACTTGTTGTTTTTATTGTATAAGATACTTTTACATCCAGCAGATACATTTTATTTGATAGTTCCACTATGTAAAAAAAACTCTTCTTTCCAACAGATACATTTCAAAATTGATACTTTAAATAATTAGATACATTCTGCTTTAATATTTAGGCAAACTTGTTGTAATTGATGTAAAAGATACTTTTCAATCCAGCAGATACATTAGCTTTAATAGTTTCAGTTTTAGATATTGAAACACAGTTACTTTGGTAATTAGATAGTGTTTCTGTTTAAATATTTATGTTTTTGTTTTAATATTGTTGTAATTTGAGTAAAAGATACTTTGCAATCCAGCAGATACAATGCAAACATTCGCAGGCATTTGCATTGATTTTCTATTGAATTTCAGGCTTATTTTGCAACAGATACATTTCAATCCAGCAGATACTTTTCAGCCAACTAGCAGCAAGCCTTACATAATAGTTTCTGATTCAATTTGCAAACAAATCAGCTGTTTTATATGTAAAAGATACTTTCATATAAGCCAGATAGGTTGCATAAAACTAGCAGATACTCAGCATTCAAGCATTCTTAAGCTTAATTTTATAGCAATGCAAAATGAAATTGCTGCTTTTTTCCTCTTCTTTTTCCTATTTGCAGATACATTGCATACAACTATCAGATACTTAGCATTCAGCTGCTGAAGCTTGATTGCATTTGAATAATTTATCAATTGCACTTGCAGTTTTGTATGCAAAAGATACTTTTATATCTGGCAGATACTTTTGCAAGACAACAATATCAGATACTTAGCATTCTTTGCCGATCGCGTAACTCAATGTTTGTTTCTCAGCACCGAGATGTTCATTTTAAGTCATTCACTTATGCAGCTTTAAGGTTTCTTGACCAAAAGATACATTTGCTAGCTGGCAAATACTCTCTGTATCTGTATCTGTATTTGTATCTCTGTATCTGTATCTGTATTTGTATCTGTGCATTGTTTATAGCTTACCTAATTGATTTTGATTTCATTTTGTCACAAAAGAAACATTGAAAAGCTGAAATAGAAACGATTTGATGCTCACAAGATACCCTGTATTAGTTTGCAGTTGAAGACGGTGTGCTTGTTTGCAAAAGATACTTTCTTTAGGAAACTTAGAGTAGCTCATGCAATTTAAGCTATCTCTCTCTCTCTCTCTCACTCTCTCTCTCTCTCTCTCTCTCTCTCTCTCTCTCTCTCTCTCTCTTTCTCTATCTCTCTTAAATACTTTAGCCAACTTACAGATACATTTTGGCTTTTTTAAACAGTTTCATTTCCAGCGACTTTCGACACATTTCAAAAGTATCGTTCTGCTGTGCTTCAAATCTGAAATTAATGTCTAAGCTTAGACTAAACTTAACTTTGATTTTAGGCTGCTGTAGCTTAAGTTAGTTGGCTTAAGCTGCTGGGAGTGCAGTGAAGCTGGCTTACAGCGAAATAAGATACATTTCTAAGTGAAAGATACAGGTTTATGTTGGCTGGCTAAAAGATACTTTTGGTTTTTTTCTTTTATTTTGTGTTCGTATCTATGCCACGCAAACGGTTTGACCCTTGCCAACTTGCAACTGGCCAACTACCATAAACAGCAGCCTGTGGCAGTTGCAGTTGCGCATTTATGGCAGGCAACAGGCAACAGGCAACGTGGCAAACGTGGCAATGTGGGGGCAACATTGGCCAGCGGTTGCGGTGCTTGCAATGTGGTTACAGTGGGACTGTTGTCACTGTTTGCCTGCCACATTAATCATCGGCAGGCAGCGATAAACTTTGACATGGCTGCGTGCAACAGCAACAGCAACAGCAAGTGGCAGTGGCAGAAGCGGCAACTCGACGCCAAATGAAGCGATCTTCATAAATCAAATGAAAGCAACTAGGAGAGTGAAAAAAAGTGCAGTAGTTGGCCAAGAAGGTGGGCATGGCCATAGACTGTGGGCCGATCGCTAGCTGCTTGCCGCTTGCTGCTTGCTGCTTGCTGCTTGCAACTATGCAACTTGCCTGCATGCTGCTTGCCATGCCTCCTCCTTGGCGGCGGCTCATTTGATTTATCGGCCTGGTCAGCGGCCGCCAACAAGTTAATTGAAAACGAGGCGTGACAGTGAAATTTGCCGCCGCACGCCAAGCGTTCAATGTGTACATGGACTTCGACTCAGTCCGATTGTGCGGTGGTAAGGGGGAAGGGAAGGGAGGTAACGAGTCCGCACTTTACTGGTTACCCGTTCAATTTTCCCCATTTTCCAAATGCGCCACTAAACTGACAGATTTGGCCATAATAAAAAACGAAAAATCGCCCGACGCAAACGCAGCCGGGAAAATAAGTTGCCAACTTTAATTTATTGTGACATAACGGTATAATCTGACATAAATTATTGATAAGACGACCGGCCATAAAAGTACAAGACAGTTGGCTTAACCAGCAACAACAACAACAACAACAACAACAGCAACAATAGCAATTGCAATTGCAATAACAACAGCAATGAGAAACCACTTAAATTTATGGCCAAAGTCGACTTTTTGTTGCTCTTTTCTGTTGATGAAAACATTAGGATTCTCTACACCATTGAGGATCGTTAAGATCATTAAGACGCTTTACTTTAGTAAAGGTGGATTCTCAAGAGATTAAAGATAAATTACCTTCAAGATCTTCCCAATTGGAAGCGAGAGTTCATATAGAAGATCGAGGATCGTGCTGAGCTCTTTGGAGTTCAATTTGATCAAGACTGATTCTCACTATAAGAAACTCCATCTATGATCGTGAAGATTATTAGAAAATATATTACTACTGTCTACTCTAACGAGGATCGTTAAGATCGTTAAACTTTGGAGTGTTATACTTAGTCCAGATCGATTCTCGTTGAATTTAAGTATTAGAAACTATAAGTATGTTCCTGCAGCTTAACCGAAAGATCTCTGTCAGCCAGAGCTCAGATTGAGGATCGAGGATCATAAAGATCTATTAGAGATCTATTAGAGACTCTATGATAGTTGTAATAATAAGCAAATATAGTATTAGTGTGCTCTCTATCGAGTGTACTACTCCCATAAGAAAAACAAAAGTGATCCTCGGTCAAACAATTGTTGAAAAGATCACCGAAAGCTAAAATTGTATAAATCTATTCTTCATATTCAATTACTTAAATCAGTTGAAAGATCATTGAATCATTAGTTCATGAAATGATCAATAAAAATATAAAACGCTCAATGTCGACCCCCAAATGAAAGCTTAAATTTAAAATGAAGAACCAAAGTAATTAATAAATCACTTTTAAATTATTTCATTAACGCTAAAATATACTTAAATAAACTTCTCTTAAGCTAAGCTCGTAATCTAACTAGATGATTACAACTGATCCTCTGCCGAGATCATATGTAGGACAGAATGCGAGCGGGAAGAAATTATTGTAATAAGTATTTAAATCTTAAGATCAGTTAATGTTTTGCTAAAGTTATGATCTGTAAGCCCTTTTAGTGGTGCGAGGATCACTCCTAAGACGATCTGATCTTCTCTAAACTTCAATTAAAAATTCCTCAACTGCATTTGTAAGGTCAGTTTAAGATATTTAAACACTTTCAACTGTGCGAGGATCACTACTAAGATGATCTTCACTAAGCTTCAATTAAAGATTCCTGAACTAGAATTGTAAGATCAGTTTAAGATCTGTTTTTAAAAAAGTGATCTATTTGCACTTAAAATAATTGATGATCATATTTGGCGATCAGTTGAAGATTATAGCAAATATTAGCCGCAAGCTGTGCGATCGTATCGATTCGAGAGTGCGATATATGTAGCACATGATCAATCGAGCACGATCACTAACAAAGTAACTGCAATTACGATCATTTTATGGCATTTGATCTGCTTGCGTCAGGTGTCATATGACAGCTTCCTGCAAGCTGATCGTGTGTGGAAGCTTCGATTATATAGACGAGCGCATTCAATTGAGGAGCTCAACTTCTCGCACGATCGAATTGTGTGGCTCATCTTATGGTCAGTGTATGAGAGCAACAACAACAGCAACAACAACAACAACAGCAATGTTTGCAGTTCGCTTATAAATCATTCGACTAACAACAACCACAACAACTGACTCTCAGTCCGTCTGACCATCTGTCCGTCTGTCTGTTTTACTGTCTCTGTCGCTGCCTCTCTCCGTCTCTCTCCCACCCTCGGTCCGTCTGGTTGCAACGAGTTGCGCTGCTGGCAAAGTATCTTTTGGATCTATTATTTGACTTTTATGTGCGCATAAATGCGGCGATATGACGACGACTGCAAATGATGCCAACATTCAACATTGGCCAGAAACAAAAAGCCTGGCCAAGGAGTCCAACCGGCCAGTTTGAACGAGTTTTCGCCATCAACTTGCAACTGGATACGGTCAACTGTTGCAACCGCAGCCGCAACTGCAACTGCAACTGAAACTGAAACTCAAATTGAGGACTTCACATTGCACTCTCATGTTAATTAACAAGAAACTTTTATCAGCTGCGATTATACGTATACAATTCATATATACAGAGATATATATGTACATAAATATTTATATTTATATATATATATATATATGTGTGTGTATATGTGTATATGTATATATGTGTAATCCATACGCCCTGTTTTTCCGATAAGATGCGACAGACAACAAATTGCCAGCCATCAATTTGATGCAGTTTAACAAGGTGACAGTCCTGCAGATAGCTAGATAGACATAGCTAGATAAAGCGACAAGCAAGAAGAAAAAGAATGAGAGCGGAGAAGACAGAGAGACAGAGAGACAGGGAGACAGAGAAGTAGAGAAACAGAGAGACAGAGAGATAGAGAGACATTCAGTGAATAGTTTGAATGGCGTAGAGTTATAGCGTAATCAAATAAAGTGTTAAAAAAAGGAACTAATTAAAGCTTGCTGCTTATAACGCAGAGCTTTCAAAGCTTCCACTATGAACAGCAGCTTTTTGGGATACACAACCAGTTGAGAGGCCGCATTTAATAAGAGCTTTCAGTTAAACGATCTAGACTAAGATTTGCTAATAGATAGAAATTCTGCAAAATAATTGAATAAATTATTTCATTTTTAATGTATTATATATTTAATATATTAAATTTTAATATAATTATAATAAAATAATAATTATTTTTATTTATTTCATTAATTTTTTTTACATTTAGTGTATTTAATTTAACAATTCATAAATTATTTAATACTATATATATGATTTTATTTAACATTTAATATATTAAATTTTACATTAAATAAATTAATAAATTATACATTATTTCACTTTATACATAATATATTCAATATTAATCTTAATTAATTTTTTTTTATTTTATTTAAAAGTTGTAAAAACAATTTCAAAATATTAATTTTATAAAACAACAAAATTGGATTGACACTTTTTAATACCCTGTACATGCTAAATGAGTATAACGGGTATCAAGTACTTGTGTATAAATAAAAATAAATAATAAGTAAATAAAATATAATATATAAATATAATAAATTAATTAAAAATAATAATAAAATAAAAGTAAATCTATATAAAATCAAAATAAATGTAATAGAAATTAATGAAAATGTATTTATATTTATATTGCACAAGACACCCCCAAGGCACCAACAAACTAAACGTATAGTATAAATATATATATTAACTATGTATATCTGAATATCTGAGCTTTATTTGCTGCACAATTCACAAGAAATCAATAGTAGAATTATTAGTTTTATCTCATTATATAAATATAAAAACTCGCTTTAAAAACAAAGGGTATTTTATAGTCGAGCGCTGTTCGTTGACAAATCGTTGCAAGCTTGAGCTTTACAGTTAACTCCTTAGCTTTATTAATACTAATGCTTGCCTTCTCTTTCTTTCTTTGCAGGTATGTTGCGCAGTTGAAATATTTACAAAAATAAGTAAAGCAAAATCAGTGAACAATACAAAAGACTTAAGCAAAGAACTTGCGAGAGCGGCCCAGGCGCAGTGGCCGTTATAGAGTCCCCAACCCTTTCCCCAAAAAATCAGATAAAAGAAAATACAGCAACAGAAAGTGGGAGACATGGCGTTGTTTCCCTCCTCCTCGCGTCCGCGTACGCTCATGGAGCTACTGTTGGCACGTAAAATTGAAGTGGCTGCTGCGGCTGGTGGCGTTGCAGCGACTGGAACTGGTTCCGGTACCGGTTCCGGTGCCGGTGCCGCTGCCGGTACCGGTGCCAGTTCCAGCGCCTTAACCTCACTTGTTAATGCAAGCACAACTGTCGCTGCCGCCGGCGCTGCCTCAATTGTGAGCCGACTGCGACGCACCGACTCGCTGGACTCGACAAGCAGTCTGGGCTCATTGGCATTTGGCGAGGATGTCTGCCGCTGCGACGACTGCCTGCTGGGCATTGTCGATCTGTACGTGATCAGCGCGGCCGAGGCGGCCAAAAAGAAGGTAGGTCATCTCGACTAACGGCATTGCTTAGCAAGTGCCATCAATTAGTTTAGTCAGAGCGAGCAAAGTAAAAGCTCACAGTTGGTTCGCAACTTGACTGAATCGATCAATGTGTGAAGAGCTTTGCCGCTCAAGTTCTGCGCGATGTGGCGACGCGTCGCTGACAGCGTTATGTAGCGACAGCAGTTGGCAGGCCTCAGCTTCAGCTTCAGCTTCAGCTACAGCTTCAGCTTCAGCGTCGTTGTCGTCGTCAAGTTGCTGTTGTCGCATTGAATTATTGGACTGTTGGACCGGTCCGAAAGCTGCTGTTGCTGCTATTGGTGCTGTTGTCATTGACGTCACAGGCGTTATGATGCGACGCGTCGCGACGCTGACGCGCTTGGCCTTACCTGCGCCCAAGCGAGCAACAGAGCAGCAGAGCAAACGAGTGAGATAGACAGTGCGCTGAGAGCAACAGCAGCAGTAGCAGCAGCAGCAGCTCATGCGTGAAGCGATATCAAATAATCAAGAGCCATACCCTGCGAAGCAAGGGAAAGTTCTGATTGCCACACTGAGACTAACAACAACAACAAAAAAGGAGCAAAGTGAGTTAACTGTAAGCTGGAGAAAGCAGCGTGATTAATAGAGCACTTAACCATAAATAATGATATCACTTACATACATGTGATAAAGTGTCAAGATACGTCAACAATTGATGCTGCACTTCAATTTGCCACATTCCACGAGAACATTCTTGCAGGCGACAGTTGAGTTGCTCTCTTATCCTTTTGCACTCTCACTTATACAGATGCACATAAGCGCGCTCACAAGCTCACGCATTTTGCACGCTCTCTCTCTCTCTCTGTCTCTGTTGAACACAACATACGTCACAGACCAGACGAACAGAATGAGCTTTGCCCAGCTGCGCTGTCAATGGAAGCTTCCCATGCCCATTGTTTGTGTCTGGCGCTTGCCCTTTCCACCTAATGGACGCCGCTCTCATTGACACACACACTACACTCTCTCTCTCTGTGTCTTGTTCTGTCTCTCTTGTTTGGGTTTTGGCATTTGCTGTTATCAGTTACGAGTCTATTGTAGTTAGGACTCCAATGTTGAATATTCTGCCGCTTCGCTAAACATTGACGACTGCGTTGTTTGGCGTCGCTGCTGGCTGCTTGCTGCTGGCTGCTTGCTGCTCATCGCGGACGTCGTCGCTTCGTCGCGTGGCGCTGGCGCTGGCGCTGACGTTGGCTTCTGGCTCTGACTCTGTGTGTCTGTGTCCCCCCAGACCAGTTGAGCTTTCGCAGCGATCGCGTGCGGCTGGGCTCTGTCTCCGTCTCCGTCTCCGTTTCGTTTACATTTACGTTTACGTCGCAGTCAACGTTTTGCTTCTTGTTTTTGTTTTTATTTCTCTGTGTGTGCGTGTGTGCGTGCATGTGTGAGTGTTTCTCTCCTGCCGTTTTGTGGATGCCAATGCAGCAACTGAAACAGCCACAGAAACAGTAAACATAACAGCAATTACAATAATAATAATAACAATAATAATAATAATAATAATAATAACAATATCGACAATATCAACAAAACAAGAATAACATTAACCAGAGCTGTTTCAACTCTGCGAACTGTTCGCGCTGCCATCGATTCTGCTGCTGCGCTGTTTTCCAAATAAAAGCAAACACTGAAAGCAAGAGCAAAAACAAAAACAAAAACATAAGCAAAATAAAAACCCAAAACCGTTTAATTAAATTTCGCTTTGGCTCGCGTTTTGTGTGTAGTATTTTCATTGTATTGTCTTTATATTGTATTATTTGTTGTTGTTAGTTTTTTTCCTTATGCAAAGATATAACAACAACAAAAGACAAACAGCGACTAAAACAACGGTACATAAGTATTTACTGTTGTTGTTGTTGTTGTGGCTGCTGCTTGTTGAGCATGAAAGCTCGCTGGCAATTTCTACTCAAACGGAGCTGCGCTGAGCGTTGCAAGTTACGCAGTTGTTGTTGTTGTTGTTGTTGCCGTTATTCTTATTGCTGCTGTTGTTGTTGTGGCTACTGTGTAAAAAGTGTTAATTGAAGCACGCGCCGACGCAACGCATGCAAAGAAAAAAGGGCAGAGTGGGCGTTGAACAAGCTGAAGTGTAGAGTGCCTGGCGGTGGGTGGAGGTGTTAAGAGAAGCTGTTGCTGCCCTCCCGCTGCTGCGCTGCTTCCGCTGCGGCTCTGCAACTGAATGAAATGAATTCAAGTTTATGTAAACATTTTAAAACGCCGACGTCAATGGAGAATGAATGCTACGCACTTTGCAAGCGTTCACAGTGTGTGTGTGTGTGTGTGTGTATGTGTGTGTGTGTAGAAGCGTTTGCAGTGTGTGAGGGGCGCAAGAGGAGGGTGGTCTCATCATCAACTCGCGCGCAACACAATTTGTTTATTATATAATAGTTTGGACACAACGCTTCGCATGTTTTATTAAACAATTTCGTTTGCTTCAATTTGGCAATTGAAGCTCATTTAGCGCCAACCTCCCAAAAATGGCAAACCATGTCCATTTACTTCACACACACACAGACACAATTACCTCCCCTCCTGCTCTGTAGCCAACCCCCTCTGGCGCACCAGGCCATAATTGGCGTCAATCGTTTCAATATACATCCGTTGAAGCGCTCCACCCACCAAACAAAACCGCCCTCAATGACGATCAGCTTCATCACCTCCTCTTTCTAGCTGCTTCCCCCCTCCCCCCTTCACCTTCTTCTTCTCCACCTAGCGCAATTTGTGCGTCAATGGCGACCCCCAACACAAACCAAAATAGAAAAAAAAGTGTTTACTTTATTAATTTTAAGCTTTCGGCAGTTAAGAAACAAAAAAAACATATACACACACACTCACACACACATGCAGAGGTTGATGTGTGTGTGTGTGTGTTTTTTTTTTGTTTTTCATTGTTATGCGGCGTGAATGCCGCACATTAAGCGCAGTCCGGCAGTGGGAGGGTTGGGCGTAGGGGGCGTGGAATGGGGCGCGGTAGGAGATCGCTGAATCGTTAGAGTTAACTTTAGCTTTAGCGTTACGTATACCATAGCGCATACGATTTACATAGAGCTATAGATACAGATACAGATACATTTGTATCTATATATCTATATATGTATCTACAACTATATAGTATCTATAATCTATACACACACACACACACACACTCATGTGCATATATCAAGGCGTATATCGGTTTTGCTTGTCAACGGTATCGAAGATTCTACGAAATTTGTTTTTATTAGATAACGAAATGAGCAAATTTGGTTTGTGGGCTAAATCAAACAGTTAGAGGGAGACAACAAGAGAGTGGGAGCGAAAAATAAGGGGGGGGGGGGGGGGAACAGAGAGAGAGAGATGCAGTGAATTAATATACTTTTTTTTCAATTATCTTAAATTTCTTTTCAATTTTAGAAATTTAAAAAACTTTGAAAATTTTTGAAGCGTAGAGAGGGTAGAAAAATAAGTCATTTAATCAGGTTAAGTTATCGATTGTTATCGAGAGAATTTAGAAATATAATAAAAGAAAGTCCAATAAAGTAAACAGAGACAGAAAGAAGAAGAATACGTAGACTAGAGATCAGAGAATATGAGATTCGTTAAGCTAAGAATAGAGGAAAACTACAGAAAAATGTGGGAAATGGAAAACAGAAGCAGGAAAAATTTAGATAATTGAAAACGACAAGAATATAGAAGAGAAAAACAGTATTAACTATAAAGAGACTCTAAAAGAAACTCTCATAGAAGGATAAAGATTGAAGACGTCAAGAGAGAGCTCAAGAGTTAAAAGTTGAAAAAAAGTGAGTAGAACGAAAAGTAGACGAAATGGGGGAAAGACAGAGGAAGAAAGTGTTTGAGAGAAGTGAAAAGGCAGTGAGAGAGAGCGACAGAAAGCAACAGCACAGAAAGAACAAAGCTATCAGCTGACTACAACTTTAAGCTCATCAATGAAAATGAGAGCGAAAGCTATTAGCATGACAAAGCTTTTGGCTTGAAGAGAGCAGACTAAGCTTAGGATAAAAGTCAAGCAGGAGCAAGAAAGGATATAGAGATTTGATAAAGAAAATAGACTGAAGAAGTGATGGCAAAACAGACCAAAAGGAGAGAAGTTAAGTAATAGAAATAGTAAACAAGGATAAAGTTAATGTGAAGAACGATAGAGAGCAGTAAAGGAAGCGAGAGTGAGAGAGAGAAAGATAATTAGAATGAGAGAGAGAGAGAGAGCAGTGCGAAGATAAGAAACACGAGGAAAAGCAAAATCGCAGTCGAGCGTTACTTGTAGACACATTTGAGACTGATTATCAGCGCTCATTGCAAACGCTTCAGCAACGATTGCAACACCACAAAACGGAATACTATATGGACTATATATAGACTATACGTATACAAATAGGTTCATATGTTTATATATACAATATAATCGGCGTATACATTAAATGTTTATGCGGATGTGCTGCAGCTGCCTGCCTCACTATTTTGTTCTTCCTGTCCACCTCCGCTTTCCCCCATCTCTCTCTCTCTCTCTCTCTCTCTCTCTCTCTCTATCTATCTCTTTTTTGCACTATCTGTTCCTCTCGCTAGCCCACTCTCTTCCTTCCGTTCTAGCTGTTCCCACCTCTTATGTCCTAACTGTTACTCTATCTTTGGCTCTTTGTCCCTTCCGTCCTATCTCTTCCGCTCTCTGCCTGTTCCCTTCCCTTTTTTCCTTCTTCTCTACCTTTTCCGTCCTCTCGCCTCTGAATCTCTCGCTAACTCGTCTCTGTCTTATCTCTTTCTCTCACTCATTTCCTCTCTCCCTGTCACTTCTTTCCTATCTCTGTCTCTCACTCAATGTATCTATCTTGCTTCCTTCCTATCTCGTTCTCTCACTCTCTCTCTCTCTCTCTCTCTCTCTGTGACCCTGCCGTCCTACCTCTTTCTCTCGCTAAATCTCCCTGTATCTTTCTCCCTCACTCTCTCTTTCTTTCACTGGCTCTTCCGATCTATTTCTGCCTCGCCTTCCCATCCTATCTCTCCCTGTCCGAATCACTCCCTCCTATTTCCCGAACTCTTCTCCTTCCGTATCTTCCCCCTTTCTGCTGCTCGTTCTCTCTTCTCCCATTCTGCTTCGCGCTCTTAATACTTCTCTCCTCCTCCTCTTTCTTTCTTTCTTTCTCTCTCTTGCTCCCATTCTCACTTGCAGCTGCAGTTTTGTAATTCCATTGTATCTGCCTGCTTCCATATCGATCGGCCTACTTATAGTCACCATATTGTGGCCTATATGCGGTCACACATACACACACACACACACACACATACGTACACACATACGTACACGCATACATACAAAAGGTGGCGACGTTCCAAGGTTCCACATGTTCTTGTTGTTCTTGTTGTTGTTACGTTATCGCACAGCGCAACTTTTGCAAATGACGTCAAATGCTTTAGAACGAAGAAGACTAAACGCACGGCGAGCTGAGAGGGAGAGAGCTAGCAACAGCAAGAGGAGAGTGTATGCTAGAGTGTGAGGGAGCGGGAGAGAGTAATTGGATAGGTTGGTAGGCATTCTTAATACCCTATTGTTTGTCATTATCATTTCCATTATTATCATAATGCGGTTGTTGTTCAGTTGTTCAGTTGTTGAGTTGTTTGGTTGTTTGGTTGTTTGGTTGCTTGGTTGTTCATTTGCTTGACTCACCTTGCCCCCGAGTCTTTGCTTGGCTCTGTTTTCGTTCGCATTTTTGGTTTTGAATTCAAATCCAATTTGTTTTGTCAAGAGACCACGAGGCAACACGTAATTATCTAAAGGTGATTTGCTAGTTTGTCAGCTGCCCCAGTAGGCGTTGCTCCATTGCTCCACAACGTCCAGCAGCGTCCAAGCCGCAGATGGAGCTACCAAGATGCCAAGATGCCAACACGCTCCAACAATGCCTACTTAGATGCGTGCGCTTGGTCTGCTGTTGGTTTACTCGTTTTTCGCTTAAATTTAATCATTTTTGATTGATGTGTGCGCCAAACAGCAGCAACAACTCACAAGTTGAAGCTGAAGAACAACAGCAACAACCAGTGACAACAACATGCTGTAACAACATGCTGACAACAAACCAAAACAAGTTGCAGTTTCTACAACTTTTCCATTGAGCAACAACGAACTGCAGATGTCCTCATTGTGGCTATTGGCTTTAGCACTACACTGAAACCCTATCGTTTAAGGGGGACTAAGAACTCACTTGTTTTAACTAGTTCAAGGGGTTTAGAAGACTTTTTCCCTCTCTCTTTCAAGGTGCTTAGACCTTTACTATCTCCCCTTCAGACTGATCTAGGGAGAAGCTAGCTCTCAGAGAGAGAAGTGCTCAGGCGGGCTAAGAACCCTCTGAGAATGTTTTACTAAGAGACAGCGTAGTTTATATCTTCTCACTACATTGAAAGCATACAAGGAGACAGCCTACTTAGGAAGACTTCCGAATGCGAGGCAACTGATAGACATGCTACTAAAGGACACCCTACTGAAAGACTGAAAGACCCTACCCTACTAAGACTTAACAATACGACTGTTCACTAGGAGCGAGCTGAGGGATAGTTTACTGAAATACACCCTACTAAAAGACACCTTGCTCAATTTACTAAAAGATATCCAATTAATCGACTATCTAGTTAAGAATATTCTACAAAGAGACACCCCACTAAAAGACACTCTACCGAGGTTTACTCTACTGAGAAACATTCTAGTAAAAGACACCTTACTGAGGGAAACTTTACGAGACGCCCTAATAAAAGGCAATCTTATTAAGAATATTCTACGAAGAGACAACCTTATCTAGGAACACCCTACTGAGACACCCTACTCAAAAACACCCGACTAACAGTCAAATTAAAAGGCTACAAGCTACTGAGAGACTTTCTACTAAATATCTCACTGAAGACACCCCACTAAGAGTCACCATACTGATGGACACGCTTCTTTAAAAATCCCTTTAAGGAAGGTCAAGTCAATTGAGCTTCAAGTTAAGCAGGGACAAGTTACCGAGAGAGACTTTACGGAATGAAAATCCCACAAAAAACATCCCACTCAAGACATTCCACCGAAAATATTCCATTAATGACACCCCACTTAAAGGCACCCTACAAAAAGAATTGACTAATAATAGACAGCTTACTAAAGACACAGCTGCCTGACTGACAGTTTGCTCAACACCCTGTGGACAGTTTCGGAAAACCCTCTTAAGGAAACCCCTTCTTAAAGAGCGACTAGATACTCATCTAACTTGTAGTCCCCCTGTAGTGCATCTGTAGAAATCTTTAACTAACTTAGACTAGTCTTTCTCAATGCCGCAAGCCAAAAATTAATCGCTCTGGCAAATAGCCTAACTAGCTAGTTAACTAGTTAGTTGAGGAGGTTTCTTAGGAGCACAAGTGCTAGCTTAGGTTATCTATCGATTGTTTTAAGATAACTTTAGATGCTAGAAACTAAATCTACTTCTAAAGCAGTTCCCAAAGCTCTCCATCCATAAGAACTCTCCATAGCTTCTAAGTTCGCGACAATATCGAAACGACTTAAGCCGCGCTTGAGAAATCTTTCCGATAAATCGATGCAACGATTTGAAGCGCATTGTTAATCGGTTTACTATGTTGACAACCCTAATTGTTATCAACTTAATAAAATGTAGGGTGTCTCAAGTGTCAGTTAAGCTGTCTCGCGCATAATTGAGATTGAAACGTCAATCGATTTGTTGCATCGTTCATTGGATGTCAATTGTGGCTTAGGCGCGAACGAGTTCGCAAATTGAATGCAACAGCAACAAAAACAACAGCAACAACAACAACAACAACAACAACAACAACAGCAGCAACAACAACAACATCTCGTATCTCTCTCTCTCTCTCTCTCTGTCTGGCAGCTACAGTGCGTCTAATGCGTATGTGGACGTCAAGTGGACACCCGTCACATGTCCTGTAAAATGTCCGTGTGCGCACTCAAACAACCGCCCGTGCCACGTGCTACACGTACTGCAACCACACAAGCAGCAGCAGCCACAAGTTCAACAACATCAACAGCAGCAACCACGTCCACAACGCCACCAACAACACCAACAACACCACCAACACCGCCACCTTCGCCACAGGTGCGCATCTACGAGGATTTTGACAGGATGAGCGCCAAGGAGGTGTACTACAATGAGGCGGGAAAGAAGGTGACAGTCAAGTTGCTGCACTTTCCGGACGTGCTGCCGGAGGACATTGCCAAGCTGCGCTTTGACGATGAGGATCCCAATGATGCGGATGCCGATGCCGATGCCGATGCCGATGTGGATGATGATGATGGGGTTGATAGCGATGGGGCTGTGAAGGTACCCAATGCGGATAGCGAGGATGCGGATGCGGATGAGGAGGAGGCGGAGGCGGAAACGGCCATCGTTGAGGGCAGCAGTGGCGGCTCCAGTTGTGGCGCCACCAAAAAGATCTTTCGCCGCAAACTCTCTGGCAACAATATGCAAGCGCGCAAGTGTAGCCTGGCCTTTGCCCAGGCCCATGGGATTAAGCATCGTGCCCAGAAGAAGCTATCGATGCCAACGATCAGCATTACGGCCAATGCTGGCGAGCATATCAGCCTCTCCTCTGCCCTCGCCGGACGTAAGCTCTCCCAGCAGCTATCGCAGCCGTTGTCCATGATGATGACTTCACCGCCGCGACGTTCGCACTCTCCGCTGGGTCAAAGCCTCTGTCCGGGCTACATACAGTACTCAAAGTCGCTGCTGGAGGTGCCCATGCCCCGAGACTATGGCTATGCCAGCAGCGATGATCTGAGCTCCGAGTGGGACTCGGATGTCTCCACATCGGCGGCCACATCCTCGTCAGCAACGGCCTCGGGCTCCAGCTCCGCGTCGGCAGCCACCAGCGCGAAGAAGGTAAGACGTCGTCGCTTGCTGTGCAGGTTCTATCGGGTGTTACTTTTATCCGGTATCCTGTATCCGGTATCCGGTATCCGGTTTATCCGGCACTCAACGCTGCTGTACGATCCAGGCAACTCTTTGGTATCCCATAGAACTAAGTGCACTCCATTAGTTACGGACGGTGGAATTTAACTTTATCCGAAGAAACCGATAGTACCTGGTGGTGTTAGGTATTATCCGGTGGTATCAGGCAATTTAATGATGATGTTCAGTATTATCCTCGTCATTTCCAGTATTATCTGGAGCAAACACAAGCAGTACATTACACTCTAATTAACTATTCATTAGCATTAGATAATACCTGGTAATTATCGGTGTTATCCGGTAATATTTAGTATTATCCGAGTGGTATTCAGTATTATCCGGAGCAAGCACAAGCGGTACTCTGCAGGCTAATTAATTATTCGTTAGTATCTAATGATACCCGGTAATTCTGGGTGTTATCCGGTAATATTTAGTATTATCCGTGTGGTATTCAGTATTATCCGGTGCAATAACAAGCAGAACTCTGCTTAATTAACTTTTCGCTGGTATCTGATGATACCCGGTAATTCTAGGTGTTATTCGGTGATATTTAGTATTATCCGATTGGTATCCAGGATTATCCTGGGCAATAATATTCGGTCTTTCGCGTTATACTATGAAACCACAGGTATCCGGCAGTATCCGGCGATGTCCAGTGTTATCCGGCTAGTGTATTGCTTTATTCGGTGTTGCCTTTTGCGCTATTCTGTGTTATACGTTGCCCTCACTGTTATCCGAAAGTATACGTTGATATCGGGTATTATCCGGTGGCAGTCGATGTTATTCCAAGTTTATCCAGCATTATCCGGTGCAGCCTCATGTGGTAATTCTGTACTATAACAGTCTATTCGCTGGTATCCGATAGTAATCGTTGGTACTGGGTGCTATCCGGTGGTGTTCAGTGTTATCCGGTTATATAAGATGTTATCCTAAGAGCATCCAGCCTTATCCGGCGCAACCTCCTGTAATATTCGAGGCCTTCTAGCGGCACTGAGTGTTATCCAGCGATCAACCAAATCATTTCCATACTACTCAATGCTATAACATAAAAAGCTAACGGCGCCAACTAACCCAGGCGCTATCCGGCATTTCCCCAGACGCTGATTAGACGTTGACGTCATTGGGCGCGCTGTCGATCTGAAAGTCATAAAGTTTAATCGTCTTGTACTGTTAATGAGCCGTAAGCAGCGCCAAGTCTTGGCGTCATCTCCCTTGTGACCCGCTTACAATTGCACGATCTCGCAGCTGTGCGAGCTTCAGTTAATTTCACATCGTTAACGAAACGGATAATTTAATATGTCACAATTGTCGCCAGATGGCGCTACAGCAATAAAACGGAATGTGTTGCAACTATTGCTAACAATGCTCACTCACTCTCTCTCTCTCTCTCTCTCTCTCGCTCTCGTTGCTGTTTAGAGCTCCGGCTGGCGCAAGATCCGCAACATTGTACAGTGGACACCCTTCTTTCAGACATACAAGAAGCAGCGTTATCCATGGGTCCAACTAGCCGGACATCAGGGCAACTTCAAGGCTGGTCCCGAGCCCGGCACCGTACTCAAGAAGCTCTGCCCCAAGGAGGAGGAATGCTTTCAGGTGCTCATGCTGGATGTCCTGCGTCCATATGTGCCCGTCTACAAGGGTCAGGTGACCAGCGAGGATGGCGAACGTAAGCAGTGACTACTCTACTTTCTTATACAGATATATAAATATATATATATATCGATTCAGTGTATCTGCAGCTGCAGGATCTGCTGAGCGACTATGTGCAGCCATGTGTGATGGACTGCAAGGTTGGTGTGCGCACCTATCTGGAGGAGGAGCTCTCCAAGGCGAAGGAGAAGCCCAAATTACGCAAGGATATGTATGACAAAATGATACAGATCGATGCACTCGCTCCCAATGCCGAGGAGCATGCGGCCAAGGCGGTGACCAAGCCACGCTACATGGTCTGGCGCGAGACCATCTCCAGCACAGCCACGCTGGGCTTTCGCATTGAGGTAGGGTAATCCAACAATGTAATCCAAAAGTAGAGTCAACTTACTGTTCTCCTATTTAATCTCGATCAGCTGGTTAAGCTAAGTTATACGGATGAAGTTTCATTAAAATCAGACAACTATATCATATAGCTAGCAACCGATTATTCATCGGTTGAAACTCACAGATTGTATATAAGATCTTATCTATCTTATCAGTTTAAATCGAGCTACTATAACATACAGTTTTTATAGAAGCAATTGGTTAAAAATTTAATATTTGTGCCACAACTTTTTGTATACAAATTCCACTTTGAGCCCTGTACTTCAAAGGCACAAAGAGTCTATCAAGTTTCTCGAAGTTTGATTGTCATAAAGTTTATGTATTGTTATATCTTCATGGGCTTTAACAGCCCTAAATCTCAAGCTCTTTATGAACTAAACTTAAGCTTTTTATATTCATTTAGACGTTTGCCACGACTTTTGAAAACCCTGTAATTACAAAAATAATACATTTCAAGAGCAGCTTGAAATATAAGATATACTTGAGAGTGTTGCTTTGTATATAGGCGTGTATGTGTGTAAATATGTATGTGTAACATAACGGAACGTATTTAGGTATGAGGCACTTGCTTTTTAGCAGAATCAGCATAAGTACAGGGTCTCTCACAGTCAGGTTTACTAAGCTGCAGCAACTTCATGCCAGCGAGAAAGGAGTTAGCTCTTCTTCAAATTTATATTAAAATTTATTAAGCAACTACATTTAATGACAAGTTAAATGTGAAATTAAATTATTAAGAAATATAAAAAAATATTTTAGAATTAAATAACAAGAACAAAAATGATTTAACAAATAAAAAATAGTTGTAATAATGAGAACAATAAGAAAGAATTTTCCATTTTGAAATAAACCTATCAAAATGCTTGCATTCTATTCTACAGGGTATCAAGAAAAGCGACGGCACCAGTTCCAAAGATTTTAAAACGACCAAGTCACGCGATCAAATCAAATTGGCCTTTTCCGAGTTCCTCAGCGGCCATCCACATATTCTGGTAAGTGTCTAGATGCTTTCTTAATTGCGATTAACATGTTGATAATTGTATTGCGGCTTCTTGCTTTATTTTATTATTCGGTTAGCCACGTTATATACAACGATTGCGGGCCATACGCGCCACGCTGGCCGTATCGGAGTTCTTTCAGACGCACGAGGTGATTGGCAGCTCGCTGCTCTTTGTGCATGATCAGACACATGCCAGCGTTTGGCTAATTGATTTTGCCAAGACGGTGGCGTTGCCGGATCAGCTGCACATTGATCATTACTCCGCGTGGAAGGTGGGCAATCATGAGGATGGCTATTTGATTGGCATCAACAATCTCATTGACATATTCGTCGAGCTGCAGGCGGCCATCGAATCGGAGTCGACAACACTTGGCTCAGCAACTCCATCTGGTTCTGG
The DNA here is from genome assembly GCA_035042075.1 of Drosophila macrospina. Classification (NCBI taxonomy): domain Eukaryota; kingdom Metazoa; phylum Arthropoda; class Insecta; order Diptera; family Drosophilidae; genus Drosophila; species Drosophila macrospina. The sequence goes on from JAWNLW010000340.1 coordinate 6,608,380, forward strand.
TTCCGGTTCTGGTTCTGGTTCCGGTTCTGGTTCTGGTTCCGGCTCGGGATCGGCATCTGGTTCCGGTTCGGTATCGCCAGCGCCAGCATCCAGTGGCCAAGATGAGGAGGCCACCAAAATGTGAAAACAAAGAGAATACTATGATTTACAAACATACATACATATACATATATATATATATATACATATATATATATATATATATAGGAAACGATTATACTGAAAGCGTTCCATGGGGCTGTGCCCCACAAAGAACATTTCCTAGCACATTCCCCCTTCCAAAAACTTTCCCTATTCCTTTCCCTGTTCCAGCATCAAAGCAAAGCAACTTGAAAATGTTTAATCAATTCCCCAAAAACTTAGTTTAGTTTGCAATCACACATACATACATACATACATATATACATACATACATACACACACATGTGTATACATTTTTTTTTTGTTTTTTTTTCTCTTAACCGCATACCCGTTTAACCCGTTAAGTTTAAAATCAAAGACTGAACAACAATATATATGCGTATACCCTATATAGTTATATATAGTATATATATACACACATATAGTAAATTTTGATGTGCTGTTGTAGTGTAATTTATTTATGCAATTTTTTTTTCCAAAAATTTTACGCTGCACAAAACAATGCGAAGAAAACACTGTAACAACAAGACAACAAGAACAAGGAAAAAGCAAACGCAAGTTATTTTCAAATGCGCAACACGAACTACTTATAAATAATGTTATTAATTTTATGTTTATTTGATTACCTACTAATAACAATATACTAATAATGTGCACTATTAAAACTCATGTAAACCGTTCAACAAACACAAGTCTTTTATTTTTGTCAATTTCGCAATTGCACATTTCAAATTTGCGCGCCGTTATGTTCAATTTTACAGTACACCTAAAAGTATGCAATAGCCATTTGGAGAGCTATTCTGCAGGGTCACTTGGTGCCTAAGCCTGGCGACATTTCTTGTAGCATACTTTTGTGTGTTCTCACAAAATATGAACAAAGCGTAAAATACCACAAAGTTAGTATTTAGTGAAGTTTGGTAGTTCATATGCGGCTGTTGTATTTAGCGCTTTTTTGCCATTGCCATCCGCGGTCACACTGTTTGGTAATTTAGTTAATGTTTGTTGTTGCGCGGTTGGCACGTCGCGCGTCTGTACGCGCACGCATCGAACTGTTATTTTTTTTAAATGTTTGTTGTTGCATTTCCCAACGTCGCGCGCTCTTGATGTGCATTTTAAACTCGTGCGTTCGGTGTCGTTTTTTTTTTGAAAGTGTGTAAAGTGTACGCTATATACAAAAGTTTATTTTTTTTAGTGTGCGGTGTGTGTATGTGTGTGTTTGTTTTGGTTTGTTGGGCGCATTTTGTTGCTGGAGTGCGCGCCGATGTCGCATTTGTATTTTTAAAAATAATACACACAAAAACACACACACTTACAGTATTTGCCTGCAGTATATATGCATATGTGATGTATGTGTGCATATGTGTATATGTGTGAATAGCGGCGTCTGTGACTGCTAAAAAAGTTTCTGGTTTCGTTGCTGCGACAACAACAACGGCAACAGCAACAATAAATAAAACTTCAATATGCGCCGACCGGCCTTCGACGCAGAATATTAACAATATCTATGCATGTATATGTATTAGTTTGTGTGTGTGTGTGTGTATACATTATATATATGTATAATATACAATGATACAGCAATAGCAACAAAACAACAAGAACAACAACACCAACAACTGTCACGCATCGTCTCTGGCAAAAAGTTGGGCGGGGGGTGTCAGTCAGTGTCGGTGTCGGTGTCGGTCGAACTTCGAAGTTGGCTGTCGAAAAATCGGAGAATAAGCATCGCTCTCTCAAATCGCCTCCGGCCCTGTGCTGCTCAGCTGTTAAGAGCGCCAGCAACAAAAACAACAACGAGGCAAAGGCTAAAATAGCTAAAATCACGCGAGAAGCTCACACAAAGCGAGTGTGAAAGCGAGGAAGACGGAGACGGGGTGGGGAAAGAGAGAGATAGGCATCATTGGAGCTTGAGCCGTGCGTAAAGAAAACCAACAAATATAAAAAACAAAAGCAGCAAATCAAATAAAACGAAAAACGTTGTTGTACTTTGTTGTTGTTGTTTTCTTCGGCATCTTCTTCTTCTATTTTGAACGTTTGCTCTTGAAACGCGCTTTTGTCTTGCATGGTTGTTGTTGTTGCTCTTATTGCTGCTGTCGAGCTTTTAATCGATGCCAAAGCCGAAAGGGTGCAACAACAACAACGAGATTCAAACTGAAACTCGAAGCTAGATTTTGATTTGTTTGTGTTAATCTGTTGTTTTTTTTTTCAAGACAAGTGCAATAAAAAATCGTTAACTTGGCCAACAGCAAATAAATAGCAACAAAAGTTCGACCAACAAAATCAATATTCAAATTAAGCAGAATACAACAACAACAAGAAGAACTACAAGCAACAACAAGAAGAACGACAGCAGCAGCAGCTATTCGACAACTTGTCGATAAGCCGATAGATAACGAGCTAGCAAAAGGAGAGAGCGTTAAAGAGAGTGCACGTCAAAGAGAGCGCAGACAGAGAGAGTGTGAGAGCGGACACAGCAGCATCCCAAACAAGGCGAAGGAAGGGCGCAAACCACCCACAACAACAACAACAGCAGCAGCAGCAGCAACAACAAATCATGGGACGACGCACGTATTTGAGTCGCGCCAATGCAATTTCCTACCCCAGTCGCGTCGAGGGCTGGCTCGATGTTTGTGGTGAGTAAAAGTTTCAAAATTCAAGATATATCGAAATAAAAGAAAGTCGTTATTCGGTGCTCTATAAAATTCTCAAAAATTTTAGCTGTCAGTAAGTTGTGATAAATAAATAGAAACTTCAATTAAAGATCAATTTTGACTATAAAATTAATAAGATATTTGCTGCTCATAAGTCCCATCATAATCTTATCTATCACACACCTATTACTTAAGATTTCTTGTTTAACAATAAATGCGTAAAATTGTAGACAGATTTGAAGAAGCAGCTGATCTATATACTATATATATATATATATCCGTTTTGATTAGCAATGTTATTAGCATTTTGCTAATCAGCGCAATTTGACAGTCTTGTTTATGCTTAACACTTTATATAGAGATATAAATATAGATATAGAGAGAATTTAGTTAATAATAAATACTATAAGAAGTACAGGTAATTATTAAGAGAAACATATGCTTTCCTTGTCAAGATTACGTTTATGTATTAAGATTTATAAAAACTGCATTATTTATGTGTTATAAGAATGAATGTTTTTGAGTTGCTTTAGTTTATATAAAGAACAAAATTATATTTATTGATTTAGAAATGAAATGATAAAGCTCAAAAAATAATTTTACTCGATTTCATTTATATAAAAATGTTAAGCATTTTATTTTGTGTTGTAGACAATTTTTCACATTTTTTCTACGTTTTCACACTATTTATATGACAGGCATAGCAACCCTGCTCTATGTATGTGTGTGTGTGCATGTGTGCGTGTGTGTGTTGAGAGGGTGGCTGGGCATACAGCTAATGCTGTTGCGGATGCTGTGATGACCTGGCTCTCTCGCTTAGCACCTGTGCAAATGCAAGCATTGCCGGTTTGGCCTGGGAAAACTCAACAGGGTTGCCTCTCAACAACAACAACAACAACAACAACTGCTACAACAACAAACAGCAACTTTGGGCAGGTTGTCTTTGTTTGTTGTTGTTGTTGTTGCTGCTGCCGCTGATGGCCGTTTTCCGTTATCTACGAGTATTAGCATTTTTACCTGTCGCTCATCCGCTTCAATTTTATTGTAGTTGTAGTTTTTGAGGGGTTGCTGGCAAAAGATATGCAAACACACACACACACGCTCACTCAAATGCATACATACAAACAATTACGTTAAACGTATGACCAACCCACGGACAGGCGACAAAAATGACACTAATTGTTTTCGTCTAATGAGTTGAGCTGCGTTTTTTTTCCTCTCAATTAATTAAATTAAACATCAATAATCTTGTCAGCAATTAGTGTGTTTTATGAACAATAAAAAGTCTATTATTATATGTGTTATAAATAATATTTGTTATACAATACATTCATATATGTTATGAGAATATTTCAAGATTTAATAACCTTATTATATCACTTCATTCAGTTGTTGTTCTTATAATTAAATACATTGAAACATATTCAGAGCAGTAATCAATCAGTTAATGGTTTCTTTTGATATACAATGAATGCTTTTTTTATGGCTTTCGTTAAATGAAATCTATGAAATGGCTCAATAGCTTCATTCAGCAGCCCATTGATGGGAAATATTTTAATTCAAATGAATAGAAACAGTGAAGAAGAGAATGCTTAGCTAATTTACATATTAAAAGAAAGAATAAATAAACAACAAAGTCTATTTCAAATTGCTTAAGTATATATGTAATTTGATAATATGTTAATAAATGGAAATTGTAATTAAAAACCATTTAACTCCGCTTACTTGGCGCAGCCAACTTCACGTGCCAGCGAAATTGATTGGTAAACATTTGTCGCCTGGCCGCAGCAATGTTGTGTGTCGTGACCAAGTTGAAAATGAAAAGGCTCCAAGGCACAAGTCCAAATGGTAAATTGGCAACTCAACGCGAGTCGAAGCTCGCTTATGGCCAAATTCGCATATCATTCGTTATGGTATTAACTTAATTGTTGTTGGTTTTGTTTTTCTTTTTTTTTTTTTTTTGTATATATGCCAACAGCGGAAGGAAGGTGTGTTTATCACTGAGTGTATGCGTGTGTGTGTGTGTGTGTTGTGTGTGTGCAGGTCTGCAGGTCGGTGTGTCAAGGTCATTTGTGACATTCTAACAGTCTTTTCGCTTAGCCTTGCCTTTAGCCACCTACACGCACAGGTCTCGACCATTTGGCCAATGGCCCCTGCTGAGCATTGGTTACTCATGTTGTTGCTCATGTTGTTGTTGCTGTTGTGTTGCTGTTGTTGAATGCCCGCTGGCTTGACATCATTTCTGTCATGTTGTTGCCCCGTTCATGTTGCTTGCTGCTTTCGCTTTGCATGTCACTTGACCGTCTTGGTTAACACGTCTTCGTTTTGGTCTTGACTTAGCGCAACTTGCCATGGTTCTTGGGCACTTTGGCTTTGGCTTTGGCTTTCAGGCCAATTTGCCATTTCTAATACCCTGTAAATGGTTGTCGTCGTAAGGCTGTTTTGTCTTTATGAAACTTTATAACTTCCTTAACTTCCTTTCAAGTATCATTTTAAGCTAAACAATAAGTTTTGTATGTATTATTTATTATTAAAATGATATTTAATTAGCGCTCTTGACAAACTTTAAAACGCCATTAAAATGAAGAAAACCTGTGTGCAGGGTATCATCAAGTCGAACATACACTAGACGCTAGATCATTCTAACTTGTTTTTATTTCATTTACTTTGTTTTTCTTGTTTTCTAAGCCCGTCAACAACACAGCGCGTTAAAGGAAGACAAGCAACAGGGCGAGGCAGGGGCAAGCAGGGAGCGAGGCAGCGACAGAGAGAGAGAGATAGAGAGAGAGTGAGATAGAGAGAGCGATAGCGAGAGAGAGAAATCGTAAATCTCAACGAAGCGTCGATTGTCGATGGCGTCATTACCAACGCGTCGTCGCCGTCGTCGTCGTCGTCGTGGCACAGTTTTGGCCAAAATGCAGCACTTGCTTGTCGCTTTTGTTACCATTTACCATTTACCATTTGTTTTATTTGTGCTTCGATATTTCGTTAATGGGTTAAACTGCAACGCCACCTGTCGGTAGAAAGTTCAATGCGCTCTTTAAGGTTAAAGAGCGCAAAGCTTCGGCATGTGGATAGCAATGCGTTTGTGCATGTGGATGTTGATCGGGATGTGGATGTGGATGTTAATGTGGATGCAGTTAATCGCTAGAAAGTGAAAAACAAAACTTGCAGAATTCGGAACTCCGACTGCGACACACTTGTTATTGTTGTTGTTGCTGCCGCTTTCTGGTCGTTGTCGTCGTCGTTGTCGTTGCTGCTGTCGCTGTATGTTGTTGTTGTTGTTGTTTCTATTTGGTTTTTGTTGTTGTATTTTCTATTTTCAAGTATCGGCAACACACGGCTGCCGCAATGCGCCCGCGCCCCATCGCAAATGTTGCCCAGCAACTTTCTATGAAAAAATTCACTTTTTCCTCAAATGCTTGGGACGTCGCCTCGTTTGACGACGTTGTGCCTGGCCCAAGCAGGCTTTTGTAGTTAAGCCTATTTCCCCTACCCATCCCCCTGTCACACTCTTCCCTTGCTCCACTAGTTACTCTTGTTGTTGTTGTTGTTGTTGTTGTTTTTGGCAAATCGAACGTCAAATGGATTAACACGTTGCCGTCTCGTCTGCATCGCAAGTTTTTCCTATTCCTCTACAACAACAACAAAAAAAACCAGAGGAAAAACAACAAAAAACGCAGTGTGAAATAAAGAAAAATTAAAAGGAAATTTATAAAAAAAGAAAAACCTGTTGATTATTGAAATTATAGCCGCCATATGCCAAACGAGATCTGCTTGAGAAACAAAGAGCGAGACACACAAAGAGAGAGAGAGAGAGAGAGGCGGAAGGGGCACAGGCAGTAAGAGTTAGACTGGGTCGGATATGGTATTGGCCAGCAGCAAGTGCTTAGATTACCACATCCACAGATCTGCAGATCTGCAAAGCGACAAATTGAAAACTGAAAGTCAACTTGACAGTCCCCCAGATGCAATCGAGGCAATAACTGCCTATCGCTGTTGAGCATTACTTAAAGAACTGGAAATACGTGGCGCGATAAAAACATGATCAGATATTAAGATGATATTAAGCAATTTCATAGCATGAACTGGGCTAAGACGATGAAGTTATTGCTGAACAACAATTATCTCTATATCTATTATTTAGTTGAGTGTAAAAATCATTGAGAACGTTTAGTTGTATCGCACTTTCAACAATTTTAGATAATAGAATGATAGCAATTGTTATTGTAGAATAGATTTTGGTGAACAAACCTTGTAAGTTAAAATTGCTTATCTCTCGAAACTCGTATTGAGGTAGACTGATAAGACTTTGCTCTACATACAATTACAAATGGGTAACTCGATGATCTCAATAGGAATGCGGCGAGTCTAGAGAACATGTATGTTTATTAGATGTTAAAATAGTTGAGTTTTTCCAAGTTGAACACAAAAAAAAACAAACTAAAACGGGTCAACTTCTCTTCCATTTGCATATTTTTATTAGATTTGTTTCCCTTCTTCAATAATTTTTGCTGCATAGAAAAACACTTAAAGTTTTTCTCAGCATACGACTGAACTAGTTTAGCATGGCAACAAAAAGTTAGTTAACTGTTCTACTATTAAGCAGACAGTTAAACACTTCACACAAATTTGAACTTGTAACTTTCTTATATAATGTTTCTTATGACTGAAGACAGACAGACAGACATAACTATTTCCATGTCTAGATTGTTAGAGTCTCTAGCAACTTTCTAGTTGTGCGCTTAATTTGGAATCAGTCTGAAGAATTCTTGGCCATTATAGCATTAGCTAACAAATGATTACATCTGGCTGAGCTAATAATACAACTATTCCAAATGAGAACTCTGTTTAAAGTAGTTCACACAAATTGCAAATTGCAAACTGCAAAATGCAAACTGCAAACTGCATTCAACTGCGCATTTGCGTGTCTTCTGGGAAATATTACAAAACTGCGTTGCGTATACGCCCTGGAAAAGCAAAAAAAAAAAAAATTGAAGAAAAGACACATGAAATGCTAAAAAACTTCACACACACGCACACACACCAGTCTGCTGCATTTTGCAATAGCTCAGAGTTTCATAAAGCAGTTTGATCGACGACCAACTTGGCTGTAGTCTGTTCTCCAATTCGTTAATATCTTGTTATAATTGATTGATTGACAATCAATGATTTGCAATTGTTTACATTTATGATAGAAATTGGCAAAGAGAGTTTTTGTTTTTGCCAGTAAAGTGAGGGATTGGCATTTTGCTTTTAAAATTCTATTTTTCAGATTTTCAAATTCTCAATTTGCATTCCCTGGGGTGGGATATGGAAGTGATATTGTATGGCAAAATGATCTGGGTGAAAGTTCAATTCTTATCCGAGCTAATTGAAAAAGTATTTTCAAAGATCTAAAATAATTTAATATTTTACAAATATAATTTGAATATAATTTAATTTAATATAATATACATTTCTTAATCATCATAATCATTTATTAATTTTCAAAGATTTAAAATAATTTAATATTATATAAATATAATTTAATTTAATATAATATACATTTGTTAATCATCATAATCATTAATTAATTTTCAAAGATCTAAAACAATTTAGTATAATATAAACATAATTTAATTTAATTTAATGTAATATAATTAAATATAATTTAATATTATTTAAATGAATATAATATTATATCATATAAATATAATTTAATTTAATTTAATATAATATAATATCATATATTATGAATATAATTGAATTTAAATATAATATCAAATAAATATCATTAAATTTAATTAATATAATATTATATAAATATAATTTAAATTAATTTAATATAAAATATATTTTTATTTAACTGATTTTCTCAGTGAAATAAACCAAATTAGTAAGCAAGTGCATAGAAAACTTGAACTGTAGCTCTAGCTTGTAAAGCCTTGTAACCACGCTGTTTACAGGGTATTATAAAAAAGCGGCGAGAGCAAAAAAAATATAATATAAATCTATAAATGAATTGACAAATAAAATGCGGCACGGCCCGGCCCGGCCCGGTTCAGTTGAGTTGAGTTGAGTTCGGTTCGTTTTGGCTGTGAGCTTATTACATGATGCGAAATTCAAGTTATGCTATAATTCTGCATTGTTTGTCTTGAAAGCGGGGCACAGACATGCAGAGACGCAGAGAAAGAGACACAGAGAGAGAGAGAGAGGTAGAGAGATCGGTTTGAGTTTGTTTTGAATTGTTTGTGCTTTGTTTGTTTGTTTTTTTTTTTAGTATTTGCGCTGATTTATTTTTTTTTTTTAACGTTACGTTTCGCATATTTCCCATAAACCTAATTAAATGCGTTGCTCTTGTTGTTGTAGCTGTTGTATTTACGCAACTATTTGTGTTAGCTTGCATGTTTATGCATGTAGCGACAGACAGAGAGACAAGCAGACAAACAGACAGACGAACAAACAGACATAGATACTAGCTACATGTGTTTGTGCTTATACTGGGCTGCTGCCTTGGCTGCTTGGCATGGCATATGGTCCGAGTCTCGTCTATAAACTCCCACCCCCTCCCCAGTTGCAACTGCTTCTGCTACTCCCACTTTTACTTCTTCACCTCCTCCTCCTCTTCCTCTTCCTGCTTCTTTCTCCACCTCCTCTAGCTTCACAAACTTCTCTGTTGCTCGTCTGTCAATTTTCGAATTTCACCCACACACAAAGCTCAGGCTGCTTGGAAATTTGGACTGTGCATTTGTGGGGAGGGGGGAGGGGGATCGTGTCTATGGGGTTTTATTGTGAATTGGGTGGTGTTTCAATCTCTTTCTTATTTTTTGGTAGTCGTATTGTGTTTGGGGCAGCTGCCTATGCGGAAGTAAACTTGGCTGCCATTGTTGTCGCTCTTCGTGCTGTCGAGATGCTCATGTTGCTGCTCATGTTGTTGGCGCCTGCGACAACAACATAAAACACATTTCTGTTACCCTCACAGCGTGGGTCCATCAGCTATTGTCAAGCAATTTGTTGCATTAGCCAGCGATAATTCTTATCGATAAGAAATTGTAACTAATTTCACTTTTTTTTCAATTAAAAATCGATTTGTTTGTTGACAATTAGAATGAAAGCGACGTTTTCGATAATGTCCACATTTCGATTATGTAATATATAAATCGATAATTATAAATTATCCACAATTTGCTGTATTTAAGCAATGTTCAGCTTATTAACTTATCAACTTGTCAAAGCAGCGGTGTTAACTAACAAATTGTAACTAATTTCGCATTTTTTCAATTAAAAATCGATTTGTTTATTGGCAATCAATGGTGTTAGAATGATAATGTCAACATTTCGATTATGTAATATATAAATCGAAATTGTCAAAGCAGAGCTGTTATCGATAATGTAATCGATTCTCTTATTCTTATCGATAATTGTAACTAATTTCATTTTTTTTAATTAAAAATCGATTTGTTGGCAATCAATGATGTTAGAATAAAAGCGAAGTTATCGATAATGTCAACATTTCGATTATGTAATATATAAATCGATAATTATAAATTATCCACAATTTGCTGTATTTAAGCAATGTTCAGCTTATTAACTTATCAACTTGTCAAAGCAGCGCTGTTATCGATAATGTCATCGATTCTCTTACAACACTTATTATATAAATTAATGATATATATTATATTAATCTTTTATTGTAACTTAAGCTTTTCATTCCACAATTGCAATCTGCATTTCGTGGTAAACTTGCTTACTTAGCAGAAAAGTTTCGGCGCTGTTATCGATAGTAGCATTCATTGTTCTACAATACCTATATACGTATGTAAGCATAGATTTGTAGAATGGAATATATAAACATATATAAATCAAATATTGCTTTCCATATTTAACAACAAGACAAGATAAAACAGTTGCAGCACTGTTATCGATAGCTGCCCCGATTGTTTCACATAAATGCTTAGAGAACAAAGTATATATACATTTGATATGCCAACAATTGCACTTTCAACTGGTAAAAATGATTCAGAATGTATGCTTAACCAAGTTACTTCAATGATTACCAAGTTGCTTCCTCACCCAGACTAAGTAGACAAATTGTATCTCAATCCTCACACATATCTAAACTGTCGAGTTGCTGCCTGACAATATCATATATATATATATATATATATATATGTATAGCTTTCTCAGAAACGATGTTGTTTGGTTTCTTCATTTTGCTCAAGAAGTTCAACTTGATTCGAATCGGTTCGTATATCAGCTAGAGTATCAAATCCACGACTTTCTACACAACAAGAAAATATGAAGTTCTAGTTATTGTTTCTGTTTCTTGTTGTTTTTGTTTTTGTTTGTTTTTGGTTTTGTGCGACAAGCAAGTAAAAGCAGCTTGGCCAAAGAACGAACAAATAGGAGAGAATGGAGGAATGAAAGAAGAGAGAGAAGAGAGAAGAAGGACAAACTTTGCGCGTCGATCGTCACTACAAATGCCCCTGCCCCTGTCTTTGCCTCTGCCCCCGCTGCTGCCCTTGCCACTGCTTTCCGTTAACCACAACAGTGCCACACACATACACATGCACTGCCACACCCTCCCACACACTCACACACACACACACACTCTTACGCACACATGACGCATCGCATAAATTATTTTAAATTACTTTTAATTGGCAATGTTTTTTTTTTCTCCATCTCACTCTTCAGTGTTTGTTGTATTTTTCATTCTTTTGGGTGCTTAAAACATTTAATAATTATTATTCTGTTGCGCTTCTGCAGTTAATGAGAACAAAGTTGTTAACCAAACAAGTTCAATCGAAGAGAATTGCACTTGAAATCCAGTTAACAACATTTTACGGCTACGCATCATTCTATGCATTAATTGATTAAAACATTAATAAAATTAGTATTTTCGAATAAACTGCATTATCTTTAAATTTAAATTCATATTAAAATGTAATTTTAAATTTTAATTTAAAAGAAGTAATTTATATGATTGACTGCAAGTGTTTCTAGTTAATCTATAAATTTAAAAATAATATAAAAGTGAATAAAATAATATAAATAGATCTCTTTCTCACTCTCTCTCTCTCCCTCCCTTTCTGGAAAAATTATACAAATTAGAGAACTTTGTCAAAGAATAACGTAAATTACTTTACTTCCCATCTAACGTTTATATTTCAAATGCAAAGTTTGCAGAACCTCACCCAACTTAATTATGACTCTAAGATGTGCGAAGCAAAATGAAAAAGTTGTAGAAAGCTCTTGCAGAACTTTAGGCCAAATTGGTATCATCAGCTTAAATCGAATGAACAGCTAAAAACTGTAATACATTTCAGAACAACAATAAATAGTTTTTAATCGGCGCAAGCATAACTACCCCTACAACTGGAGGGGGGGGTCTATTATAATAATTATTCGTATCGCAATCTAATAATTGTTGCTTATTAAAAGTCTACACTCAACAGTTTCCATAAGATTCATTTAATTGGCATTAAAGTAAACTTTTAAACAATTGAATAACATTCAAAGCACGGAATGTATGAATGTGCGAGTATTGTCTAAGCTCGATCATTGCCAGTTTCAAGTTTATCTGGAATTCCTATAAATAGATTGCACGGGCTATACAATTTGCTGTACGTTTCTAGCCAAGTTAGTGGCCCGGGTATATATATATTTAGTGATTTAGCTAAGCGAAAACTGTATAAATTTGTATTTGACTACATAAACATAAGTGTATTATTACAGGGTATTTGCTGTGATCGGCAATATTTTAGCAGGTTGTTCCGCATGTTGGTCAGCCGCCACATGTTGTTGTTGTTCTTGTTGGTGGCATCCGATTTCAGTTCTTTGCCCCGTTGCAACGGCAATAAATAATCGCGCAAATTGTTCAAATTCTCACGAAATGCCGTTATCTGCATGAGTGATTACAGCTGGACAGTGTTGGAAAGCGTGTGCGACTGTGTGTGTGCTTGTGTGTGTGTGTGTGTGCTTGGAACGTGCTAATCGATAATTGATCAAATCGGGGGAATCCTTGGCCATTCGCTGTCGTGACGTAGCAAACAGCCTGTTGTCAGCGATCTGAAACGACAGCTGTTCGACTCTGCAGCAGCGCCGCCGCTTGGCAGGTGGGTAGACTACAAATATATCTGCACTCCCCGCTCGCTACCCCCTTTGCACAAGCTCTTAAAAGCGCTGACAAAGTGCATTGAACTCAAAAGCGAGAAATTCTTATGCAAAAACAAAACAAAACAAAAAAAAATACAGCAACAACAAGAACAACAAAAAAAAATGAACATTTCAAAATTAACGCAAAGTTGCTGAGCCACGATGCCCGCTGACGTCGCAGTCGCAGTTGCGCGGCCACTGTCGACGTCTACGTCTACGTCAATGGCAACGTCACGTTGTGGCCGCTCTTCACAATTACATACAATATTTATGTTAAATGGCCAGACGGGCGCCGGGCTTAAACACTCGCGCTTCGTACTCGAACTGATGATGAGCAGCCAGTCAACAAGTATCCCCCCCAACACACTCCCCTCCGCGCACTCTCCTTTCACCGCCTCCACTCAGTGCCCTCGCTCCACTCAAGTTTAGGTTAAGTTTGCATACCCATTGCTGGTTGAGTACTTGGGTATATTGTGTTAGTTGCAAAAACTCCTATTTTCTATTGTCAATAAGCACAGCGAGATCGGCGCTAGCTATGAATGAATTAAAAATGTTTCGAAATTATTAATGAACATACATTAAAATTAGGTAATGAGTATCTTGTAGTCGGGGGCTCGACTTAAGCGTTATTCTTCATTTTTATTATTAATATTTAAAGTTTAGTGTTTGTTGCTTTTTTGGGGTCGTGTTGGGTCGACGTCTCAACATCTCTCTCATCATGTGTACATCATCAAATTAAAATAGTCTTCTTTTTCTGTATTTTTTTCTTATTTATTTTATTATTTATCTTGTTGTTGTTGCTGTTGCTGTTACTGTTGCGCTTCACATTGTTATCGCATACGTTGACGCCGACGCAGGCAGCGACGCGGACGGAGCCGGGAACCGAAGTGAAACGAACTTTGAGAATTTTTGCCGGGGCACGAAACGCAATGTGATGCGACGCAACGCAACGCGACGCGACGACAAGAGACGAAATGGGCGATGGGATTAAATTATTGAATGAGATGCGGGCAACCACACGTTGTGGGAGGAGGGGCCATTGGGTACGGGTGGCAAGCGAGGAGGTGGTATTGAAGTTGGAGAACGGGAAGCAGAGTAGAGAAGGTGGCTGCAGTAGCAGAGTTACTTAGTTCAGCTTGGTTGCCCATTGTTATAGTTGCTTTTACTATTGTTGTTGTTCTCCATCTCCAACTTCTTCTTCTTCGTTTTCATCTTCTACTTCTAATGCATACAATTTGCACATTTCCACAAACGGCAAACGGCATTTGACGCAGTTGCTGTTGCAGTTGCAGTTGCAGACGCTGATCTCGTGTGGCTAAATGCATTTTTAATTTTTGGCCGTTGTCTTATTAGCAACACGCATGCGTGCAGCAGCAATAGGTTCGTGCCGTCTCAAGGGGATAAGGGAACTAGGGGGCAGTTAGCTTATTTGCTATGTGGTATTTTTTAGTACGTTTCTTTCAAAAGCGCTGCGCGCGCACTTTGAATGGCACTTTTATGCGCCGCCGAAAAGCATGCAATGTTTTTTTAAGTTGTGTGCATAGTGTATGTTGCTACTAACTACGGTTAGATGGCGCCAGTGTAAATTTCAGCAAATGAGCAATTTAATTAGTGCCATATTAAGCCAATTAAGATGGAAAAGAAAGAGACAATTTAGAGAGTTCAGAGAATCCAATGTATTATAAATAGATTATTTAAAATATATTACATTATTTAGAAGATGTTATACTTCTAAGCATTGATTTAAACAACCATCTTGTTAACGTCTTTCTTAATGTAACGAGTAAATCTCTTTAATTAATTTAATTATAATTTGCTCCTTTGCAGAAACTGAAGGTGAACTGACACGTCTAAACAAAACGCTGCCTTGGGGACCACTCTATTGTGTGCTGCAGCAGGATGACCAAACATTTACCGCCTACTGCAGCGAAGAGATATCGGTGAGTAGCGAGTAGCGAGCAATAAGCAACGAGTAGCGAGTAAAAAATGACGCTTGTCTACTATAACTATAACTATCTAAATATCAAAGCGAAAGCTTTCAACACACATTCTCATGCTCATTGTATATGTATCTGTGCTTCTGTATCTCTTTTTCTCAAACTCTCTATTGCACCCACTAATAACTTGGATCCTTAAAAACAACCAAAAAAAAAAAACCAAAAAACAAACAAAAAACTGCTACTAATATTGTAGATATTTCCGGCAACGCCTAAAAGGGAGCTTGAGGTGGGTAATGTGCTAAACTTATCGTAGTGCTAAAGCTAAACAAAAATGAAAACTATTTTTTATTAACTTAACTGTTAATCGAACTAAACTCTTTCTCTTCTCTCTCTTTCCCTCTTAGCTGGGTGACGTGTGCTATGAGGATATACCGCGTGTGCGGCTGGATCGCGTGCGTCGTCCAGCCAAAGCTCTCTGGAATGGTCCCCCCACGCTTGCCGAGGAGAACGAGGACTCGGACACGTGTCTGGGCAACGGCATTAATGGAATCAGCGACATCGTGCTGAACACAACACTCTACAATGATCTAGGTAAGTTTGTCAATCTCTCATTGGATAACTAAATAACTAAGGTACTCAGTTAGGGTATCCAGTAGTCGAGGTATTTATATTTCTTGAGCTTGTTCCCATTCGAGTTGAGGCGAAGCTAGAGAATATGTTATGGACTAAAATGATTTGCATTTTGTGAGAGTTCTGGGTAATCCCCTGCTTGCTGTCGCTACAAGTGCAGCTCGATAACTGTATTACGTAACTTCTCTCTGGGATTTAAGGGTTTTGGTTGCGGAGAGGTGAAGTCTCAAGTGCGGGTTGACTTTTAATTGCATTGACCTACGACTGAGCGCATCAGTAATTGCAATTTCGTGTTGTTGTTTTTGGGGGCCGATGATCATATCAAAGCGTGTGTCTGTCTATGTAACTGCCCTTTCCCTCCGTGGCTTTTACACTCTCCCTCTCTCTCTCTCTTCCTCTTTCTCTGTGAGAAGTCACTCAGGAAATTTGTTTGTATCGTCGTCACGCATGCCAGCACATTGGGCACAATAGCAACACAGACAATGTTGTAGCTGAACGGTTGTCGATGCGGCGTGAGAGGGAATAGGGAGGAAAGGAGTAGCGACTCTCTGGCGGAAGAGCGACGATAGACCATACAACAACCATGTACTAACCATTGAACAACCACCCGACACACGACAACAATGGCGAACTCGTTAATGACAATCTACGCGCGATTGAACAACGTTGAAGTGCAGCGAACGTGCAGGCGACAAAACGAGCAAAACAAAGGAAACTGCGCCAATCGATATTATTGTTTATCGATTAGGCATTTGATGGGCTTTCTTTTCTGAAATGGTATAGAATGAGCCCACACGTTGCTCACTTCAATCTAAATAAGAAGTTGTTTTCATCTTAGCCATTGTTTCACAGGTATTGTTTATCGATTGACTATCGATTAGCAGCTAAATGTCTTTTCTTTTGTCAGGGTATGGCACGTATTTGATTTTTGCTTTCAACAATTTTAGCATAAAGTGAAGACGCTTTTAGACTGTTACTTATGTCAATCATATTAAGAGTAGTATTTATCGATTGTTTATCGATGCTTTCCTGTTTGAGATTTTCATTTGAAATGTACATTACATATAAAGTGAAGCTGTGTCTAGACGTAACGCTTTACTTTGACGAGTTACATTTATCGATTGTTTGCCTTTAACAAGCGCTATCGGTTGTGAGGATATGAAATTATGTTGAATAGTTTGCCGGAAAGTCTGCTTGTATGTATTAGTTGCATTTAATTTATGTTTTAACAGCGTGATATCTATCTTCCATTGAATGTGAGTTATCGATTACTTATTGATGAATAATTTGATGTGTTCCTTCTTGTAAGTGTTGCCTTGTGTTGGCTGTTCATTGCATATCCAAACGTAATTCAGCATACACAAATTGTTATCATTATCGTTATCGATACGCAATTACTAGTATTTATCGTTTAATTTTAAATGCTACAATCGTTGAGTCTACCTTAAAAAAGCTATAAACTTTAGGCAACACAATAACCTTATTAACACAAGAACCTATCGTTATCGTCATTGATATCGTTAGCGGTATTGTATTGTGTGTATCGTTTCATGTTGTTTTGAAATTCACATTGTTTTTCTTTTATTTACACTTAGTTTTCTTGTTAACTTAACATTTTTCATTCATGCAACTATTGCTAACTGATTCGGTTGTTGTTGTTGTGTGTGTGTGTGTGTGTGTGTGTGTGGTTGTTGTTATTGTTAATGTTGTTAATGGCTGCGTATCAAGGCTGCTGATGTTGCTGCTGTTGGACGTGTTAAGCCAATTCAAAGCTAAATAATCACTGAAGCGAACACTGCGCAGGCGTCGCTGCTCGACACCAAAACTAAAATGCAATTAAATCTGCGATTAGCTCAAGTTGCTTCTTGCTGTTCCTTCTGCCTCTGCCTCTGCTTCTTCCTCTTCTTCTTATGCCTCTGCTTGCCGCTGCAAATGTAAACAAAGCGCGCAACAGCAACAACAACCACAAGAGCAACGCAAACACTTGCAACGCTTCATGCGTTGCCGCTTGGAACTTTGTTTCGGCTGCCAAACTGTTCCATCAATGAACCGAGAACACTCAGA
Source organism: Drosophila macrospina (assembly GCA_035042075.1). Taxonomy (NCBI): domain Eukaryota; kingdom Metazoa; phylum Arthropoda; class Insecta; order Diptera; family Drosophilidae; genus Drosophila; species Drosophila macrospina. The sequence continues at coordinate 6,625,946 of JAWNLW010000340.1, forward strand.
AGAGAGAGAGAGCGAGAGAGACCGAGCGACAGCGAGAGCGTGTGCGAGAGCAAGAGAGCGCAACGTGTCTCATTTCCGTTGCGTTTCATTTCATCGCAAGTCATTGCACTGTGGAGCAAATGATGCAAACATGTGCTTAAAATAGAATGTGTTGTTTTTGCTGAAAACAATTTTTTTCTTATTCTAGCCATGTATAAAACATACTCGACTTGCAGATGCCCTGTAAGCTGCGTGTCAGTCGAGTTTTATAAAAAAAGTAAATTAAAAGAAAACTTTTCTTTTTATCAAGTTTATATAAATTCCTAGACATGCTAAAATATAAAAAAAATCATTACTAAGCGAATTCATTTGAAATAAATATACTTATTAAAGTGGTATTAATTTCTTAACCCAAATTGAACGTTAAGTCGTTGACTCAATTGAATTGTACGCACGATAGTTTTTATATAATTTTCCCATCAATTTCATACGAATTTTTGTATATTTCTGTATAATTTACTCTTTGTTCTTACTATCTCCTTATAAATCATGTGTTGAAAATTGAGAAATTATTTATTGTAAGTGTAAAATATTTTTAACGTAACTTTTCTTACAATTTTATAAAATGTTCTATATTTTTGTCAGCCTCTTCCCCTTTTTCTTTATATAACATGTTAATTCTGTGTTGAAAGTTGAAAGCTCAGTTATTTTATTTTATTTATAATAGTTTTATATAACTGTTCTTAAAGTTTCATGCGAAGTTCTTTACATTTGTTAGCAACTTTTGGCTTATCGTATAAATTATGTATAGAAAATGTACAAAGCATTTATTTTTTTATAAGATTAATAAATATTTAATTATATTTTAAGCAATTCTTTACATTTTCTATTCATGTTTTAATTATTGTTAATATAACTTGTGAAAATGCATAATTTATTTTAGTTTTATTTAGGAAACTAATTAAGCTGAAGATGTTAAGTAAACACTTGCTTAAGATTGCATTAAAATTCAAATACAAGAGGAAGAACATTTGAATTTTTACTAAGCTGCAATTTTGTATGCAATTTAATCAGCTGCGTCCCACTGTAAGAGCATTTCGGCCAGCTTTGTTGCTGGCTCGTTGGCTCGTTGGCTGTTGTTGCGTTTCGGTTCAGTTCGATTCGATTCGTTTCAGTCTACTTTAAGCTTCCGGCGCAGGCGGTTGGGTTCGTTTTACTCGTTCGTTAGCTCTCGCGCTTCGGTACGTTTTCTTCTACTTCCAGATGGATTTTCTTAATATTTTTTTCTTGTTTTTTTTTTCGTTTTTTTTTTTTTTTTTGTACTCGAGTTTACAGCTGAGTGGCGGCGGCTTGTATGTGGCAAGTGTGTTTGTTTTTGTTATTGTTTGTGCGTTTGCATCCCAGGCAGTAGAACCTAGACACAAACAGCAAAAAACATAAATTTATTGTATAGATTTTCGATATGTTTTCCGTGTGTGAAGTGAATGAAAAATCATCGAGTGAAAATATTTTGTAAAACTATGCGCGCCGTTGAGCGTTGCGAATTCGAAATGAAATGTTCTATAAATAAATGCAAAAACAACAACAACAGCAAAATGCAAAAACAACAAATCAACGGGCGACGCACAACCCAAAAAAAAAACAACAAAAACTAAGCAAAAATCGTCCGTTAAAACTGGGCAACTACAACGAACAACAACAACAACATAATTATCATGCCTATATTCATCATCATCATCATCATTATCATCATCATCATCATCACCATGATCTGGGCTATAAATTTAGCAAAAAAGAAACAGCAAGAATTTCTGTTTTCAGTTTTCAGTTTTCCTCCACAAAGGAAAATTCGTAACGTCTAAAAACGCCCACAAAACGCACGAGACGCGTTCTGTGCGCGTTTCAGACGCGTTTCGGTCGCGTTTTTTTTGCTATCTTTTTTTTCTTCTTTTTTTTTGATCGTCAGAGAAGTGAAAGAAAAACTGCGAAATGAATGAATAAAGGAAAAGAAATGGAATAAAATGAAAGAAATGTAAACTAAATTAGGGAAATGAGCGCTTGACACCAATAAGCTAGCGAGGCGGCGGAACGGTGGGCAAAAAAGGGGCGTGGCGTGGTAAGCGCCCAAAAGGCGGCCAAGAGACACCGGAAAGTCAACGTTAGTGGTTCTCGTTGTCGTTTGCTGTTGTTACTGTTGTTGTGGTTGTTATTACTGTAAACCGTTTACGGCCATAATCGCATCCGGATCAGCTTTTGGTTAAAAAGTGTCTTTGCATGTGACATGAATTGCGGTCAAGAGGAAAGGAGGGGTAGGCGGGGGACCATCTATGGCCTATGTAAATCAGAATACAACTGCGTGTTGTGTCTTTGCGAACTGTGTCAGCCGCATTTGGCCAAGTTAACAGCAAGCAAAACAGACAACTAGACTGAAGTGAAAAACACAAGAGAAAAGTTACAAAAAGAAAACACAAAAATACAAAAAGAAACTAAACGGCAAAAAGCTTTAACACCACAACAAAAAGAGACGCTGCAAGTGCCGCCAATTGACACCAATTAAATAATTTGATGCACATGACCCACATTTTATTTATATTATGCGCCAAGAACAACAACCACAACAACAACACACAACAACAACAACAAAATGCTGCCAAAAATCTAAATATATATTTTAAATAAAATTGCATAAATACGCAAAATTGCAATTTACACTTGTTGTTGTTGTTGTTATTATTGTTGTTATTGTGTGAAAACTTTCTTTCTTTATTGTTGTGCATAAATAATTGAAATAGTTGTGCATTTGAAAAGCATCAGATCATTAATCAAATGCATTTTTGCACCACAGTCAGCAGCACCACCACAACCACAGCCCTTGGGGACTGCCCCCAGCGGGCTAGCAACAATAACAACAACAATAGCAACAGCAACAAAGGCAACCACTGCGAAACTGCAGACAGACAAGTTTTTGAACCCGACACAGTTAATTTATGCCTCAACTTACTGTATACCCTAACTTTTTTGCTATGCAAATTCCCCATTTTCTTCGCTTGTTTTCAAAATAACAAATTAGTCAACTTTATCGAAATTATTTAGATTTTTTAGATATATATCTGAGGAATTTTCACGCTTCTATTGTTGTCTCGTTTTAACACTTTCCTCTAATTAATTTGATAACATTCATTTCTTATCCAACTAAACAATTCAAGTATTCGTATTACAAACAATACATAAAAGTTCTTCTGCCTAAAACGCTTCTCTTTTACTTCTCCATAGACAACATTTTTGATAGAAAACTTGTATTGCAATATAAATTGATAGAAAACTTGTATTGCAATATAAATTGCATAAACAACTTATTTATAAATCGCTTTTCTATATAAATATTTAAACAGTCGGTAACTTCTCTACAAACTCCTTTGTGGAAACTTAGGAAACTTCTCTAAAAATGTTTGCTTTTAAATAATACACTAAAGTTAGCATTTCTAGTTAATTAAATAATAGAAAACTTTTCTATGAAAAACTTCTTTATTGGAAACTTCTCTATATTAAATTGGTCCAGAGACGACTTCTCTACGAGGACTTTATATGTGAAAGATTTCGTTGTAAAAACTTATTTAGAGCGAAATTCTCTTTTAAAACTTGGCTATTAAAAACTTCTTCTTCATATGAAACTTCTCTATATTGAATTGGTCCAGGAAGAATGCCCTTCCAGGGGAAACTTCTCTGTGGGGAACTTCTTTACAAGGAACTTTCGTAGTAACATCTTATCTACAAGTAACTTATGAATTTAGGTTGTTTATCTCTAGTAAACTTCTCTATTAACAACTTCTTCATATGAAACTTGTCTAAGAAACTTCTCTTTATTAAATTTGTCCAGGGGAAACTTCTCAATAGGGAACTTAAAGGGAAACTTCTCTATAAAGAAATTCCCTGTTAAAAACTTCTCTACAAGTAACTTATTAATTTATGTCGTTTATCTCCAGTAAACTTCTCTATTAACAACTTCTTCATATGAAACATCTCTAAGGAACTTCTCTATATTGAACTAATCCAGGTGAAACTTCTCAGTTGGCAACTTAAAGGGAAGCTTCTCTATAAAGAACTTATGTCGTTTATGCCTAGTAAACTTCTCTATTAGGAACTTCTTCATATGAAACTTTGCGCTAAGCAACTTCTCCATAATAAACATGTAAAGAGCTTAAAATCTTGATGCGTATCATTTAGAAAGGTTTGACAGTCTCTCATCAAATATTGTAAAATATGCAGACTACAAAGAAGTTATACTAGTTTAACTATTGTCTAATATTACTAACCGTAGTTTTTTTTATAGCTGTAGAAAGCAATTTGGCAGCTCTTCAAACTGAATGATAACGAACGACAAAACGATGCTCTGTAGCTTTGCAGTTTCTCACAAAAGATTAGATCGTTTTTAAACGAAATTGCCTTTTGTAAACTCACAGTTAAACTGCGGAGCAAAGTGCAGTGTATAGTCATTATAACCGCTATGGAATACTCTTTCCATTTTTTTTCGGTTTTAACAATGAAAAAAAATAAACAGAAAAACGCAAACTTCAATCGAAACAATAGACGCTCCCTTTGTTGGCTGCTGCGAGCGTTGCCATTGTTGATGATGAATGCTATTGTTGTTGTTGTCGTTTTAGTAGTTGTTGTTGTTGTTGTCTCGGGCCATCTATCCATGCGTGTTGCCCTGTTGTGGGTGAAATTGTCAGCCCCAAAAAGAGAAAAAAAGGCGACGATTGCTGCGCGTTTTTGTGGCGTTTTTTGTCGCTAGCTAGTTGAGTTGTTGCTATTGTTGTCTCCCCCCTCTAGCTCTACATACATACCTCTGTATGTGCTTCTCTCTCTGTATTTGCTGGTCTGTTAGCTAATTTTATGCACAAATAGTTAAAGTCAAACTTATAATGCATTGCAATGGGCAACACAACCTTCAAGTCTGTCTCAAGCGAGGCGACGCTCCCGCACAGCTGCTCTGGTCTCTGCTTTCAGTTGGAGGCAGCTACCCGATGTGTCTACCTGTCTGTACGTCTGTCTGTCTATCTGTCAACAGGTGCATTATGGGTGCTGCCAGCTGGAACAGCGAGGCATAGTTAGATAGATAGTTATAGATACAAATGTATCTGCAACTGTGTGCAGTTGATTAAAAGTGAATTTCCTCAGCTCGTATCCGTTACTTTGAAGTTGCTGGTGTTGTTCAATTGAACCATTTGAGGCATAACTACAAAACAACGGCAGCTACAATAACAATTAACAGCGCCACATTCAGTAATTCATATGTCATAAATATCTGTCAGTCAGTCGGTTCACGCTCAACACATTTGCATGACTGTATCTCTATCTATGTATCTGTATCTGTATCTGTTGCTGTTGCTGTGTCTGTGCATGTAAATTGCCCGTTCGCACTTTGCACAAAAACTGCGCGATGTCGTCATCGTCATCGCCATCATCATCATCATCATCGTCATTATCATTATCAACATCATTATGATCATCGCGTCTTGTTGCCCCGTCGAGAGCAGTCGATCTACATATGGCAATTGTTTCCACTTCCAATTTGAGATACCCAATTATATAATAGATAAATATACACATGGCGTTGGCTCTTCTACTCGCTTTCAGTCTATTTTCATCTAAGTTGATACGCAAAGAAAGTGTTTCACATACTATTTATTAACAGCTCGTTTAAAGTAGACAACAAATTGCGGAAAACTCGAATAAAACTCTGCGACTCTCATTGACTCTGAGTCTTGTTTATAGAATATTATTCTACGTGTGTTTCAACTAAATATTGTAGCCAATAATTGATGTTTTTAATTGTTTTAAATTGTGTTTATATTTGTTTAATGTTTACTTTAATTTATTGCTATAAAAATAAAAATTTACAGATTCAGATTTAGTTCACTTTCAACAACGTTATCACTCATGATGACTCATCCTTGATTACATCATTCGAAAGGGTATTCAAAGTTCAGTGTAAGCTGAAGAACTGAATGCAATGGAATGCCACATTGTATATTCATCGAAATATTCATTCAGTTAATTATCTGTCAGTTTTGACTTCTACTTTTCAATGCAATGGAAAAACCAGCTGGATTAGTTTACTATACACGTTAGTTTCTATAGCAAATTGAGTAAAGATCAGTTAAATAATGTAACTTATAAGAAAACTATTTTATATATGCCTACATTTATGTTTTAAACGAGGGAAGAACGAAAGAAAGACTTGGTAGACCGTTCTCAACTTCTCGATTTTGTTGTTCGATCAGCTTTCTCTTCTATAAACTATTGATCTTTCCAATTATTCAAGCAAACTTTGCCGCAGCTTACTTAATTACAACATTTATATTCTAAAGAGGTCTCTAACTCTATCGAAAACTTTGCTAAAGATCAGTTTATTTCACAAACTATTCAAAAATATTTTGTTGAAGATCAGCTGACAATGGATCTATACTGAATCGATCTTTTCTATACGATTAATTTGATATATCAGCTCTAAATACTATCAATCGTTGGCTCTTTCCTATAGTTGAAGTATGCTCAAGATCAGCTAAAGTTCTTTGAGCTATATATTCGAGAGATCTTCGATTTGGAAAGACTTTGCCAAAGATCACTTTAGTATATCAAATAGAAGTTTGATCGATCGATAGTATTATACTCTCGATCACTTCAACTGGAAAAGACTTCGCTGTAGTTCAGTTTGTAATACAATATTTTCGCATAATATGTTGCCAAAATACCTTTCAACTAAGCAGACATTGCTGAAGATCAGTTTATCTATCCCCAATGATCTCGTCTCTCTTTGAGAAGACTTTGCTGAAGATCAGTTTATCAATTTGTAATGCAATCTATTCCCAATGATCTCGTCTCTCTTTGAGAAGACTTTGCTGAAGATCAGTTTATCAATTTGTAATGCAATCTATTCCCAATGATCTCGTCTCTCTTTGAGAAGACTTTGCTGAGGATCAACTAGGAATACTATCGATGGACAGCTCCCTATGTTCCGCATTACTCGTCTTTTTTTTCCCTCGTTTATAGTCCGTTTTAATTGTGCGATCTGCTTGGAATGAGCTGATCTTGCATTGTCTCACAGTTTTGGTCACAATCGCATTGATCTCCCACAGATCTCGTTGGCAACTGTTGCAGAGCTCTCGCCGCTGTAAACTGTAAACTGTAAACATCTCCAATGTGTGTGCCCCATTGTTTATATTGAATAGCAACACGGAATGGGGCTACACATCGTGTTGGGGTTGACGATGATGGGTGGGTGGGTGGTTTGGTTGAATGGATCGAGTCAGGGCTGAAGACAGGACGGGGGCTTCATGGCCACTATTTTGTTATTTGATTTGTTTACACGAATTTGTTTATCACACCTTGAGATGCGTTTGAAATCATTTCCAAAAATACAAATTCTCAAATTCAACGCCAATCCGCTGCTGCTGCTGTTGCTGCTTGCTGCTTGCAGGAAAGAGAAAGAGAATAAAAGAAATCAGATAAATTTAGCGAAAACAAAAATGAAAATAAGGAAAAATAATCGCGTAAACAAGCAAACTAAAGGCGAACTGAAAAACAACAACAATAGGTTCACACAATTCTGCTATTAAAACATAAAATGCCCAGCAATTTCTTGCCCCCCTTGTGCACCCTACCCCCTCAGACACAGGGTGTGAGAGAGGGAGAGATAGAGGTAGAGATAAAGAAAGAAAGAAGCAGTTAAACAGTTAAATTGCTTTATGTGCCCATTTCAACAACACAAAGACCCCGTTGGGCGCTACTTAGGGGCCCGAAAGACAAGGCCCAGACCATCGCCCCTCCCCCTCTCCTGCTACCACCCCCCGTACAAGCAGCTGTAGTTTTTTGCCCTGCTAAATAATTTACATAATATGCAACACATGTTGACACGAATAACGAGCCAAAAGTGGGCGGCCGGGCGGCCGCTGAAAGACTCGGCAAATGAGCGTCTACCCCTGCTTCCCCCCTCCAGCACTGCTCTTGCCATTCAACTGGCGAGCGGTAAAGCTATTTTACTTGCGACAGAGCCCCCCAAAGTGGAGACAGAGGCAAAGAGAGAGAGCGAGAGAGACACCAACTAACAATTGTCCAACTTCATCTTCATCTTCTTCTTCTCCTTCAGCAATCGTCCCAATCCCCTCCCCGGCCCCCGGCCCCGCTTGAGCGTGTGAAAAATTGCGTTTCGCCAAGTGTTGAGTGGAAAGTGTGGCTCATTTTCAAGCACAGTCTTTCAGTCGTTTTGATGATAATGAAGCATCTAGAGCCAAGTTAATTGGTGAGCAGTGTGTTCAGGCTGTAGCTCTAGATACTCTGAAGAGGCTGGAGCAACATTCTATAAAAATGTTTCACAGAGTGAGCGAAAGAGATAGCGTTAGAGTTAGAGTTAGAGAGAAGAGGAAGAAAAAATGAGCAGAGTTTGGATGCAAAATAATTAGAAAATTTGATAAGAAAAATAACAAGTTAGAGAAGCAAGGGAAAGAGAAATATAATGCGTGAAGGGGAAAGAGGGGGAGAGAGAGAGAAAGAGAGAGAGAAAGAAAGAGAGAGAGATATAGAGAAGTTAAAGCTTGTATTTTTAAGCCCAAAGTAAGGTGACACAAAGCATAAAGGTTCCACAAATGTGAATATATCATATAGAAACGAAATTCCTACAGGAGACAGAACTATGTTAAAGAAGAATGTCATAATCAATATAAGGAGGAGAGAGAGAGAGAGACAGAGAGAGATACAGCAGCAAAGTTACAGAAAAAGACAGAGAAAGCTAAAACAAATTTAAGGAGAGAAATTTGAAATGCGAAAGATCTGAGAAAATTAAGTTTACAAAAAGTGTTGCAATAGAAAGAAGAGATAAAGATTGGAATAGTAGCTAAGAAGGGGATAGAGCTACAAATATGGTTAAAGATATACCAATTTACATATACATAAATTCAAAAAAGCGAAGCTATAGAAAGATAAGACAAAGATAGGAATATAATGGGAAAAAGAGATAGGTATATAAATAGGAATAAAGTTATACCAATTTACATATGCATAAAGTAACAAAAGATAGGAAAGAGCTTGGAATAGAGATACACCAACTTACTTATAGAGATAGAAATCCAAATAGAGCTGTCGATAGATAGAACAATGAAATCAGTGGGCAAAATTAAGAATCAAGTAAATATAGTATTTTATATTTTGTATAAGAAACTTAAGATCACATAATTCACTTTAGATTTCGATAATATTTATAAAACTATTCATTTGCAATTGAACTATTACTATAATTATAGTTTCTAGTTAATGAAAGATAGCTTTTTCTGCAAAGAATCTTCAATGCTGAAGTGCTTACACTTCCACTTTGCAGATTAAAATAATGATGATGATGATGATGGTGTTGATGATGATGATGAGATGCTCTTGATCGAGGGGAGAATACAAAACGAGAGATTCTCAAGAGTTTGTTCGCTGTGATTATTGCAATGCCATTGAAATTCATGGCCTGTTGTGCTAAGTGAAAGAAAAGACAATTGAAGACTTCTCCTGCTCTGTCTCACTCTCCCTCTCCCTTTCTCACTCTGTAAATGGGCTGTCACCGAAAAGAACCGCAAATATCCGTCGTAAAAAAAAAAGAATACAGTGAAGAAGAAGAGATAGAAGCATAAAGAAAACTGACCGGACGAACTACAATAAACAACAATTTTCACTTTTTATTGTTGTTGTCATTTGCTTTCTTGGCTCGTTGTTAAATTAATTTGACTGTGGCCAACGAACGATCAACAGCGACCACAACAATAACGAGTGCTGCCCCTATCCCCCCCCCTTCTCTCTCTCTCTATCTCTCTTACTTGATCAACGTTTCTCTCGCAAGCCGCCCCTCACGCCCAGTGTCACGCCCCAAAAGCCTCAAAGCCCCAAAAGCATTGACTGCTTAGTTTTTCAGTTGACGTTTCCAAGCTGAGTTGAGTATTTGTTGTTGTTGTTGTTGTTGCTGTTTGCATTGTTCTGAATGAATCACACAAAAGGCAACACGTTTATGGCTATCTGCCCCCATGTACCCCGCCCAACCGCCTACCTGCTCCCTCCACTTTTTGACTGTTTCGTTCACGTACTTCAGCTGTACTTGGTCATGTACATTGTCTCTGTTTCTCCTCTCTCTCTCTCTCTCTCTCTGTGTCTCTTTTCATTCATTTCATTCTCTGTGCGCTCTCCCCCTCTCACACTCTCTCCCTCTCACTCGCTAGCCTTATGTATGTCGCAATTATCGCCGCAATCATCGTGGTCCATTTTGATCATCGCCAGCGTCAATTACCCTGACGAGCAGGAGGAACCGCGGAGGGACATCGACCGTGCAAATAAACTGGGCACAGCGTATCGTATAATGCCATATAATAGAAATCTCTCTGATCTCCACGCTTTCAACTCTTGCCCTCCCCCCACCAACTCCACCTCTTCTCCTGCACCCCTTTGCCAATGCGGCAGTGTTTTGTTGGCGCCGCTCGCAATGCCAACGACCTCAAGGGGTCTCGGGAGCTCCCTCCGGGAGCTGTTTCGTGGACTCTACGAGCTGAGACCCAGACCCACAATTCCGCGAGACCCTGTGACTGTGCTTGCATAACGCTCGTCATACTCGCTATGGCCAATTGTTGTGGTAGCTCTAACTGCGTTTTACGACGACAACGACGTCGACTGCGACTGCGACGGCGACGGCGTTGGCTACAGCGATCGCGTCGTCTGGCTTTTGCATCTTTTGTTCTATGCGACAATCGGGCAAAATTTCCCACGTCTAAAGCAAATAAAGCTATGGTTGAATGCCTTCAGCGAGGGTCGATCGAGGGTTACAAAAACATTATAAACGTCTATCAGTATATATAGTATAGAAAGAGCTTAACTTTAATTTGCAGCTTTACCCAGAGCTTTAAAGCTTAATATAAACAGCGTTTATAGCTCTTGAAAGCTTTCATTCTAGTAATACGAAATTAATTCTCTTAAATGATATGCAACATTTCCTGAAAATGTTGTCTTTAAAGCAATGACAAGCTTTAATAAGAAGCTTTGTAAGTTGTTAAAAGCTTTTAGTTGAACTATATCAGACCAACGACTATATATACTTTATCTTAGTTAATCTTTAACAATTAGCTTTTGCATGCTCTTAATCAAAAGCTTTTCTCCACAATATTATATAATAGAAATTGCTTAACATCTTCTAATTTTTTTTCTACTTAGCTATGCTATAAGTATGAGCTTTACAAGCTCCTGCAAGCTCTCTTAGATGGCATTATATATCTCTGAGAATTTCTTGCAATAAATTCGAGTCTCTTGCTTAATTATATATTGTTCACAATACTCGTAAATATGAACAAAAGATAATCGCATATTGAGCTATAATTCAACAGTTTTCTCGTCTTCTTTTGTCTCATTAATTATTTGTTTTGTGTTTTCTTCTTTTTTTTTTTTGCAAACAAGTGGCAACGCTCTATAAATACAGAAAAACAGAAGCTCATTAGCATTGAAAGTGGCAGCGCTGCAAACGAACTCACGCAGTTTCACATTAGCCAGTCAATCAGCGTGTAATTACAATTATCTTTACCGTATAAACATTGCTTGTTTGATCATTTCCTTGATTATACTCGTATTACGGCAAGAATTGACTTGAAAACTGGCAGCAGCAAAAAATGAGAGGCAAACATAGAGAACAGAAGAGCAGCGATGAGGAGAGAGAAAAGATGATTGACCTACAACGGCAAAAATTCATGACAATTAGCACGTGTGAACTGTTCAATGTTTATGCGTAGTACTGATCATGTTTAGATAAAACAGTTGCTACATTTGTCAACCGACTCAAAGTACAGAGCACTTTCAACTCGTTACAGTAGACCCTCGCCAACTGTAACCATTTGTTTTATCAACAATTGCTAATTTCTGTACTTTTTCACTTACATTAAAAGTTTTTATAAAATTCAAATAATTCATTACAATTTTCCTATTTTATATTTGCTAATATTTATGAATCAGTTATTAGTTTTGTATTTATTTTTTATTTTTACTTATATTCTTTTTTTCATTTTCTCTATTCTTATCAAGCGTAAATCAAATTAATTCAGTTTAATTTTAAATTTTGAATATCTATAATATTAAATATAAAACATATTTGACATTTTTAAAAGTTAGGAAAACAAATATTCAATTAACTTTGAATATTTTAGAAATTTCAAAGTCGTAGAATATTGTAGTTTCAGTAATGTCCCGAGTTTGCTGTGCAGCCCTCGCTATAATAGTCAAAAGCTTCCCATGCATGAGTTGTTGCTGTCTGCGTTGCGGCGACTTCGACGTCGACGTCGACGGCGAATTTGACGCGACGCGTTGCGTCGCCGCGACGTGCAAAAATGCAGCGCTGCCAAATTATTCATTATATTGCGGCCCACGCGGATGCGATTCCTTTGTTGTTGTTGTTGTTGTAAGTTGTTGTGAGTTGTTGTTGCTGTTGTTGTTGTTGTTGCTGTTGTTGTTATTGTTGATGTTGTCATATTGTTGCATTAATCAGCATTAAGTTGGCTGCAACTCGATGCAATGATTGCCGTATCGTTGCTTTATTTGGCGCATCCGCTGCTGCAGTCGGCGTTGCTTTGTTCTTCTTCTCTTTCATCCTCACACACACAAACACACACTCACACATACACAAACATATGGTTGTTCGATCCCATGACCATATGTGCACGTATATCAAATTCTGTTCATTTCTGACCATTGGCTCGCACTTCCGTTCATTCAGTGTAAAGTCCTGAACTACGCTTACAGGTGCGCTACGCTTACGACGCGTTAACGTCGACGTCGATGTCAGCGTCAGCGTCGACTTTACGACGTCAGCGTTACGCTTCGTTGCGTTAGGCTAATGCTAATGCTAACAGCAGCAGCGACGCGACGTCGACAGCATTGAGAACAGCTGCGTGCGGCGTCCTCTGTCTTTCTATATGGAGAGTGGAGAAAGTAAAGCGAAATTTATGTTTATCGCCACAACTATAACCATAACTATATGCATATACATAGGTGTGTGTATGTGTGTGTGTCTGTCTGTCTGTCTGCCTGTAGTCATCTCTTTAGACCTCATGCGAGTTTTCAGTTTTCTTTTTTTGGGCACACGCATACGCTGAATACAACAACAACAAAAACAACAAACAGCAACAAACGTAACGAAGAAAAACTGAAAAATGATTATGGAAAAGTGTTCATGGCAAAACGCACGCAACTTGGCACCGTAACGCGACCAAAAAGAAAATTCATTAGCCACAACGAGAACAACAACAACAACAACAACAATAGAAAAGCCGCAGATATAAAGGAAAGAAAAGTGGAAAATGGAAATTATAAATTGCGGCCTAGAATTTACATTTGATGCGTGAAAACACTGCGATTAATTATGCATACTATTAATCGATAGTTGTATATTTTGTATATATCGATATGTATCGATATGATTGATAATTGCATATACTTATTACAATCATATATCTCAAATTTTACTCTTATATTCGAATATTTATCGATTTGTTATCGTGCATGAATGAGATGGTTAATCGATTACCTTTAATATGCATTCATTGGATTTTATGTAGATAATATTCTCATAAATGCCAATCGATAAACACTATAATGCAGTGGTTATCGATAAACACTTGATAGGCTAATCTGCTATAATGAATAATGAAAATTTCTTCATTTTCAATGTGAAACGATTTATTATCGATATGTCGCTAATGCTTTTGCAACAAGACTGCCACAATGTTTCGTTTCGTTATCATTCCGTTCCGTATCGTTTCCAAAACTCAACGAGCGTAAAATTATACAAGTTAAAAGGAAAATTGTTTAAACAACGATGACGATAACACTTTTGGGCTAAAGACAAAACACAAAGAAGAAGCAGAAGAAGAAGGAGATGAGGTAGACGAGGAAGCAGAAGTTTAAGCTGCCAACTGCAAGGGGCAAACGCTGCGCAGTCGCGCGTGTTGCAAGCCCAAAATTTAAAAGCACAAAAAAATTAATGAATTAGTTAACAATTTGCCATAAGTGAAAAGAAAGGAAGGGAGTTGGGCTGCGAGGGTAAGACGTAAGGGGTTAGGGGTTGTGTAGGGACTGCAAGAGCGCGTCAGGGTCAAACCTTAGGGCACCCAGCACGCCATGACCATAAATCTTAATTGTCGACGCAGGCAAGCGAAACCGCCGACGTTGGCGCCGCTGTCGCTGTCGACGCAGCAGCATTATTATTGTTGTTATTGTTTTTATATTTTTTGGGCGTCATCCGTTGTTGCCAACGATTCAGTCAGTCAGGGCAGTTAGTCAGCCAAGTTAGCCGCCACTCCGCCGGTCGACGGGTTTAGCGAGCATGTCGCGCTTTTCAAATAAATTCGTTACTCGCTACTCGTTACTCGTTACTCGCCAGGACTAATTGAGCGAGTGCTTTGTTTTGCATTTGCAGAGCAAGTGAATGAATAAAATGCCGTAAACTTCAAGAACAAAACAACAATAAAAACACAAACCAAACCAAATAGTAAATCTAACAAAAATAAACAAAGGCAAACAAAATTTAACTCAATACAAAATACCAAAAAAATACCAAAAACAAAAAGACGCAGCGACAAAACTAGAAAACTAGAAAACTAGAAAACTACAAGAAAGGAAACCAAAATTCGTTGAATTGAATATGAACTGCGGTGCACTGCGCACAGTCAACGACGAGGCGCAGCTGCAGCAGCGCAGCAAGCAGCGACTGCAGCAGCAGCAACAACAACAGCAGCAACAACAACAACAGCAGCAACAACAACAACAGCAGAAGGATCAACTACAGCTGGAAACGCAGCGTAAAATGCATTCAATGCCACGCACACCGACACAGCAGTCGAAGCTGCAGTCGACGCTGCCGTCAACGCCAGCGCAGTGTCGCGCCGTTGTCATTGAGCAGCCGCTGCGGCGCAGCACAATGCCGCGTGGGCGTGGCCTCGCCTCCTGTTTGCGCGGCGAACGCGACGATGCACCAACGCCGCCCATACACGAGGTGCACTGTGAGCTGCAGTTGCTCTACCATCAACAGCAGCAGCAGCAGCAACAACAACAGCAACAACAACAGCTGCAGCAACAACAATTACAACAACAATTGCAACAACACCAACAACAGCAGCAGCAGCAGCAGCAACTACAACAGGATCAGCTGCAATTGTGCAGCGGCGGCAGCAGCAACGGCAGCGGCATTATGCCAGCGGCAGCAGCGCTCGACGCAGCGGGCAGCAGGAGTAAGTAAACTAAGGGTCTATTTGTAAGAAGGAGACAGCGCGAGAGAGCAATTAGAAGAGAGCGACTGGGAGGGGAAAAGTTAAACATAATGCAGTTAACGCTATAAATTACAGTCAAACTTGATTAAAGTGAATCAAGCTGACCACAAGAGCAAAGTTAAAAGAAAATCATTCATACTACAGTCAAGCTTGGCTAGCTTGAATTCCATTCGTAAAGTTATTAAAAACAGTTTATATGACAAACTTGGCCAATGTGAAACTTAAGGCTCAGCGTTTCAGGCCATGTCTACTTAAACGTTAGAAATCAATTCGTATTACAGTCAAGCCTGACTAAAACGAATCAGAATAGATAAGAAAAGCAATAGAAAACCTTTCCTATTGCAGTCAAACTTGGTTAACATACATTTTAGGGTTCTAAAGCACTTGAGCCTTGACTGGAGCTACTGGCAAACCAGCAGCAAATGCTACAGCACAGCTAGCTCGACTGTAAGAGACCCTGTACTGTAGTGTCTCTCGAATAACTTTTCAATTCATTAAACAATCGACATGAAACTTTCAGAGCTTCAGCGGGATTACGATGCTTATCAGTCGTGTCCACACTTCAGAGATCAGTTTTTTGACAGTCAAGCCTGCCTAAAACGAATCCATTTAATGCCTTTCAGTTAGCGAACAATTTGACTTTAATTTGAGGAACTAGAAAAAGGGGAACTATCGTAAATATATGCATTAGAATACTCACTGTACCTAAGTATTTATAACAGTCATTATTGCCTAAGGCGAAAAAGTTAAATAAAAAAGTTATTCCAAAATTGTTAATATTGCAATCAATCAAGCCCAGCGCTAATAAAGTTACAGAACATCTCATCAAAGGTAATGCTCACTATCAAACTTGCCTAGAATGAATATTAATGTTAGAAAACTCTTCAGTAAGGGAAATTATATGATAGGGTACGACTTAGCGAATGAACACTGTACATTAATTCGTATTACAACCAAATAGAGAGCACTATCAACATTGACTCAAAGGAAATAAGTTCCAAATCTACGGCTTAAAGTATTTGAAAGTACGACTTAACGAATGCCCACTGTACCGAAAAAGAAAACAATATCAAATATATAGAAAAAAAAACTTTAAACTAATTATATTTATATTTGCACTTAAAATTCCTAAGCAGTTTATGATAATAATACTAAGCATAAAGATGGTAATGCTAAGGTTAAAGAAAAATTGGAAGATTTGATCTTGGAAGGACAACAATTGTGGTTGCTAGGGCTCGGGAAGAATGGAATGAAAGTAAAGTCGTCTCGTATATCTTTCGATATGTTTGAGATGACAAACATTCGGTATTTTAAAGGTAAACAAACTCTTATCTATTCAAGTAACGCAAATATATACTTCACTTCCCACTCTCCAGAGTGTCGAGAATGAGTGGAAGATGGGGCAACTCTATGCTGTACCAGCTATACGTAGTTCCCTCCGCTTCCAACGTTCTGTTGGGTTCGCTAATGTATCATATTTGATGATACGCACTTCAAGATGCCAATGACATCATCAGCTACTGTGACGGGTCTTGAGATGGGAAGTGAGACTGCAAGTGGTGGACTGAATGGAGCAGGGGGAGGAGGACGCAGCAATTTTGCTTTGATGTCATTAGTGAGGCCTCGCAGAATTTTACAGTTGTGCGAATAAGTGCGAATGGATAGTTGAAAGACAGACGCACTGAGAGAGTATGTGTGAGTGATTGAGTGAGTGAGTGCATGAGTATGTGAGTGTATTCATATACTCAATAGAGATGAGCACAATTTGTGGCGCATCGTTGTATGGATGGATAGATTCCGTTTTGCCCTTTCGGTTAATCGATGCAACGAGCTAACGGTAACAGCAACGCTGACGTTGCAACATTTTGTGGCAAGCAACAAACCAACCGTTGTAGCCAGCGCAAACTATAAGACACCGCTACAAATGCAACAAAAGGCCAGAGAATAAGAAGCCCCGCATGAAGAAGAATAAAGAGCGAAGAGCGTAGAGCGAAGAAGACATTCGGAGACTGAATGACTTGAATGTGAATGTGAATGATAATGATAATGAATGATTTGTGTGTTTAGAAAACTGGTTTTTTGGGTTGAAAAACCCTTTCACTCACAAACTGCAACTTCCCCGCGAGTAGAGCAACACAATTGCGGAGGAGGGTGGGGGGCAGCCAACAATGGTGCTTGCCACATTCTATGTGAAGGCTATTCAATGTGCGTTCACACGTGCCTCCCAGCACACACTGACCCTTCCTCTCCCCCTTCCTCCCCATGACACACAGCAAGCTTGTGAATGCGAGTACTCGTATCTATTATGAGTGTATCTGTAGCTGTAGCTGTAGATGTATCTACAGTCGCAAATGTATCTGTATCTGGCGTCTTTGTCATTTGACGACACAATTATGCACATAACTTGCGCTGGCCGCTGAATTGGCGCATTTTGTAGTTGTTGTTGTTGTTGTTGTTGTTGTTGTTGTTATTATTATTATTGCCGTTGTCTCGTTGCTTTTCATATTTTGCATTAATTGAAATGAATTCATAACATGCTGGCATCGCCTTGCCAAACAAAGGTCAAGCTATGTAAATGGGTCGGGTTAGTTATTGTTAAAGTTCTCCGGTTCATTTCGAACAATTGCCATAAACCCAAGCTCTATTATATTGTCATGCACAGCTGATAAAATGAAAAATATGAAAGAAAAAAACCCCACACTATAGCTATCTCTTTTACTAACAACGTCTCTCTCTTTTTCTCTCTCTCTCTCTCTTTGCAGGTGAGTACAAATCGAAGACATTGCCTCGCATACACTTTGATACGGCGCTAAACGATACGTCATTAAATGAAGGTAAACAATTTCGTTGTTAAGCTGATAGTACACACACACACACACACACACGTGCTCTCACTGGGTCTGTAGCAAGAGCTTTTCAGTTGAGAAACCTTGAGTAAACATTATTAACGTTTACTATCTATAAATATATCCCCTAAATGGGTCTGGGTTATTGCAAATAATAAATAACTATACTTTGTTTTAAGCCATGTCTTATATGATTTAACAACCTTGTCAATCTCATTAGTCGAGAATTATATGTTATAATTATGGAAACATTGACTAAACTAAGAAGAGCGCACAATTTCTTAGCGAAAATAAAGTCAAGTTTATGCCATGAACTTCATGATTATTTGATAGAGATATTCCAACAAAATTTACGTTATAATGCGCTCAAATTCCTGAGTCATTAATTCAATAGCCTCTGTCCAATATAAAGTTTATGTACATTTTTCTTTGTATTTGCAAAATTTTGTTCTATTATTAAAAAATGTATATTTTATGACACAACAGTTCTCAACAAATGTACATTTTTAATAAAGTACAAAATGGGAAAAACTGAGAAAAAACTACATATTTTGTAATATTGTTTAATTTAGTTTTAGCCGTCGCATAAACGAAGTATTAGAAAGAGTAGTTGAATGCTATCCCTCTGTGACTCTTTCTCTTTCTCTCCACTAACTTTGCCAATCACGACTTTAAATACAGCTTCAACATC
Organism: Drosophila macrospina; assembly: GCA_035042075.1. Lineage (NCBI taxonomy): Eukaryota > Metazoa > Arthropoda > Insecta > Diptera > Drosophilidae > Drosophila > Drosophila macrospina. Next base: position 6,644,791 of record JAWNLW010000340.1, read on the forward strand.
TATTGCATACTTTTCAGCGCAGGCTGAAAACTTTACTTTTTCTACTTTTTTCAATGCATACTTTCAAGCGGACGACGCCAAAAAAAATCCAAAAAGTAAACCGTAACTTCAGTTGGGCCCGCATTAACAGTTCATTGTGCTGCCAAACGCAAATGCAAATACAAATGCCAATGGAATTGAGAATTCAGAATTGTGAATTGTTAATGGAAATGGAAATGGCTTGTCCAAGCTTCATAAATAAGTCGCACAGTTCCGTAAAAGGCGAAATGGATTGTAGCAGGGGGCGAGGAAAGGACAGGAACGAGGAGCAGGCGTAACGTGTCACACACACGTAAAACGCAAAAGTCACGCACTTCCGTTAAGCAGGCAAAACTGGTGTCGAAGTCGGGGGAGGAGGAGGTTGGATAATGTATGCCTCTAATTTGCTTATTATGCGCTGCCTCTCTGTACTTAAGTCCGCACACCACAAAAGCACACACACACTCGCGCACGCATACACTTGTGCATGTGTGTGTTTGTGTGTGTACCTGCGCTCAATTAGATCAATTACGGGCCACATTGCCACTCACGCCCTTATGCCTTATGGCTTATGTCTGCGTCTTGTTCGGCGTCTCCTTCTCCATTACATTCTTCCACTTGTGCTAGTTGTTGTTGCTGTCGTTCCTCTCCTTCGCCTTCTTCTTCTTCTTGTTATTATTGTTCTTGTTACTTTGCTTTCGATTCGGTTTCTTACAATGCGCTACGCTCCCAACCATCGGGCATATTGTTTTAGCTTTGTTAAATTTAATTTTGCACGTCAGGTTTGCTGAATTTTGGTTTTTTCATGTTGGTTCATGTCTTTGCCTGCGATATATACATTTATTGGCTTGTCATGGACACGTACAAACATGTTCACATGTCACATGTAATGTCAAACAAGCTGAACTCTCGGTTGAGTACAATACAAGTTACAAGGGGCTGACATATTTGGCCGTTATAGAACATGTCCCGCCATTATCAGTAGAGCTGGAAGATGTTTTAAGGCTTGTCCTGCCTGTTCTTGTGTGTTCATGTTCAAGCTTGCAATAAAATTGCTAATGCGCTTCAAATTATGACAAACATAATTTGGAAAATATGTAATATGTAATAATAAAGTATATAATAATTCAATAATTTACAACTTTTAAATAAAAATTATGAAATGATCGTATGGCGAAAGAATGCGGACCTTGCCTAGACAAATTTGTAAATATTTAAACATTTTTAGTCACATTTAAAAAAAAAACATCACAAATCTGTGTTTATAAATGTATATTGTTTATGCATATTTGTCAATTATAGCGCATTTATTTGTTGGCTTGACTGAATCGTGACTCGCTCTCGTACTCCTTGCACTTTGTCTCTTGTGTTATTTATTTCTCTCTCACACTCTCGCTAACCCTGCCGACTTTGTCTACAATTTGGTGGCATTGTCAACGCGCATGGGCAGCACTGTTTCTATTTGGCAGCTTCGCTTGGCTGCACTGCACATTCTCTCACTATATTGCTCAGGGATGCAAATTATGTGTAATTTATTTATACAGTACTTTGGAGTCACACTAGTTCGTTTCAAATGAAATAATATAATAAATAATAATTGTTTTGCATTATTATAATAACAAGAAGTTAGATCAACGGAAAACATATAATATTTATGTTTAAAGGATTTGAAATGAATGCCCTTTTGAAACGAAAATTATTTTTGCCTGGCCAATTGGTTCAGCGTTGAGCTGCTTTGCATCCCTCGTTTGAGCTGATGCCGATCGCGCTTACGCTCTCGCTCAGTTTTACGCTCCCGCTCTCTCATTCTTTTAATCGTGGTCGTGTGACGCTGCTGCGTCGGCGGCATCGTCAGTTGTGAGAGAAGCGCGTTAGCGAGTGGTAGTGAAGCGGGAAGAATACGACGCTGTGAAGAAGAAGAACGCCTGCGTTCCCCTTAATGCGTTTTTGTGTTTTTTTTTTGTTGCGTTTGTGGTTTAGTTTTCGATATTGTATCTTCCTCTTCCGTTTGTCGAGTTACTATTGAACTGTTCCTCCATGTGTTATTGTGTTTTTAATATATATTTTTTTACTGTATTTAAGTATAAATTGTGGTTGCTAATTAAAATTGTTTGAATGTGACGCAGCCTGAGGTTTTTTTTTTAATTGTCCTTAAATGAATGTTGAGAAAGTAAAAAGTGTGTGTACATATACACACAAACGCAAATCTATAGTATAGTGTGTGTGTAGCGCAGTGTTGCATGCATCGAAACGCAGCGAATGTGATGCCAAGTCGCGATAAAATAACTGCAAACAACAGCAACAACAACGACTGCAACTACAACAACAAAAACAACTGCATCTGGCGACAACGACGCGTGAAAAAACTAAGAAAACAGAAAATAAAATAAAACGTTGGCTCGCAAACGCGGAAATGCACTTGAGCGCATAATTTTTATAAGTCAAGCGACACCAGAAACAACAACAACCACAACAACAGTAAAAACGACAACAACAATAAAAACAAAAGCAAAAAGAAATACTGCAAAAATAAAACTCAAGAAAGAAATAAAGAAATTGCTTGTCAGCAAATCGCAGCTACAACGGCAGCGGCAGAGCAGCAGCCAAAGAAGCCACAACAAACATACAAAACATACACACGCATACATTGAAATACCTGCACACACACTGTACGCTCTCTTCCTTTACGCCCGCGCTGTCTCTTTCGCACTCTGCAGCACTCTTGTGCGCGCGCGCGCCTTTAGCTCTGTGTGTATGTGAATGTGAGAGAGAGAGAGAGGAAACGTGCGTGCATGTGTTAAGAGAGTGAGTTAAGATCGTGAGCAAGGGAGAGGATGATGAGCGAGGCGCCTGAGCGCCGCAGTAGCAAAAATAATTAAAACAAGCGCGCAAAATGTTGCAGGCGCATAGCGACGCCAGCAGCACAACAACAACAACAGGGACAGCATTAACTAAAAGTCAAAGCAGCGCCGATAGCAGCGACTGCGCAGCAACGACACCAACGCAGGAAGAGAAGTCACAACGACGTCGCTCCACGTTCTATGTACCGTTGGTCATTGAGGACGACGACGAGCAGCAGCAACAAGAACCAAAGGAACATCAACAACAACAACTAACGGCACACGGCGGCAGCAGCTCTAGTTTAAGCAGCAGCAACAGCTTAAAGAAATCGGCATCGTTGAAGAGCGGGGGAGCTCGGGGTCAAGCTGTGTCCAAGGTGAGCGCGTTGTTTGAACGCAAAGCGAACAACAAAATGTCGCCACCTTGCGGCTTCAATTGGAGCATCAGTGGCAGTGAGGCAGCTGCACAATACTCCGACTCGGATGATGAGGAGCAGCAATCCTTGCAACGACAGCAACTGATTAAATCGTTGCAACCAACAGCAGCATCAGCAGCAGCCACAACAACAACAACTGGATCAACTGCAGCAACGCCTGCTGCAAAGCTGAAACGTTATGGAATTGTGTTGAATGTGATCAGTTTGAATGGCAGCAGCGGCACAGAGGATGGCATCGAAGCATCAGCTGGTGCGGCAGGAGGGTGTGTGGATGCCACATTGGATAGCGCCAGGTGCGCACCACGCACACATTTCAATGAAGATAACGATATTGTTATGGCCACACCGCCCAAACAGCAGGCCCTCTCTCTCTCGCCCGCTCACTCGCGTCAAACGTCAACATCGACGTCAGCGTCGACCGCTGGCGCTGCCGCCGTCGACGATGATGATGACTCAGAGATAAGCCGCATGCAGACGAACACCTCAACGCCCATCAAGCTAATGAAATCGCGTTCGCGCACAAATATACTCGCCGTGCCGTTGCCCAGTGTTGAACGCGGTCTGGCCACGACAACAACGGGAGCAACGGCAACGGCAGCGACAACGTCAACGTCAACGGGAGCAACCTCATCGCCAACGCGTACAACAACAACATTGATAACACTGCGCGCCAAGTCCAAAACTTTGCCGCAAAATCTATCGCCGTCTGTTGCATTGCGTGAGGCGGCCGCGCTGGATGATACGGCAGCAACAACACACAGCTACTTTAATCAACAGCATCATCACCACCACCACAATAATAACAACAACAACAACAGCAATCAGTCGCTGCAACAACACCAACAACAATTGCAAGTGTTGGGCAAACCACAGCGTCAGCTGTTTGGCGGCAGTCAAAGTAATTTTGTTACTAGTTCCGTTGCGGGCTCGGGTTCCGGTTCCGTTTCTGGTTCCGGCTGCAGTTCAGCAATATCATCGCCATATAAATTGCAGAGCAGCGCCTCAGCTGCCTCAATAATCACACATAGCTTTCCACCCAAGAATTTATTCCTATTGAAATCGACACCGAAACTCACAACGGATGCCACGCCCCAAACGCCTGTGCCACAAACAGCTGCAATTACCTCACCCCCCAAGAAATCATTAAGCTTCATACGACGCGCACATTCCACAAAATTATCGCGTAGCAATTCTTTGCTTAAAACAATCGGAGGTGGCGGTGGTGGAGCAGGCGCAGGAGGAGGAGCTGCTGCTGGTGTTGTGGCAAGTGGTAGTGGTCAGTCGTTGTTGCAACACGTTGGCATGCAGTCGAGTGGGGCACACCACTATACCTCGTTGTCCGCGTCCAGCAGCTGTGCCAGCGACACGGGCAGTTGGGGCAAACACTTCTACATGAGCTACGACGTTTGTCCCTTGGGATTGGATGAGTTGAGCGCCTACTTTCAGACAGATCACTGTGAGGAGCTCATCTGTGAGCGTTTCATGATCAAGGATCTGAACTTGCACTCAACCACAAGCAATGCGGCGGAGGCATCAACAATATCGGAGCAACAGCAACAGGGCGATACGACGTCAGCAGCGGACGATGATGCGGGACATCATTCTGGTAGGTTCTCTATACATCTTAGGCTCCGTTAGCGGCCATTTGCTTAGCGGCTAATTCGCTGGAACTGCACAACGAATGTTGTATTCGTTTTACGGCCCTTTGAGCCCTTTAAGCCGTTAACCGGGAATAGTTGTACTTCCTATTGTTTCCTTCCTTCCAGACAGTCAGAATTGTTATCAATCAAAGACTGTCCCTATGTAAGCCGTTAACTGGGAATAGTTGTATTCCCTTCCACACTGTAGGGGGATCTTTTTTTTCATACTTCCAGAGCCACGTCGTGCACTTAAACACGTCCCTCGACAAATGTTACGACTCGTTGGGTTTGTCACTTCCTGTTACTGTTACGTTATTACGAGCCCTCCGATCGATCGATTTATACCCCAACCGCCGGGCAATTGTTGTATATACATATATCCTCTGGTGGTTGAAATGCGCCACACGGCCAGGGTCGTGTCTACTTAGTCGTCATCCGTCGCCTCGCTTGGTTTCGCTCCCTTCTGCGATCGTGAAAGAAACAAAAATGAAAGAAAAAGAAAATGATAAGATAAGAGAACATGAATTTGGTAAGCTCTACCCCCCTCCACACCTACCATTCATCAGTTGTTATGTTTCTTGTGTTGCGATCGTCGATCGACTATCGAAGGTACTTCACACATTCCTCTTTGCCCTCACTTCAGACCCCCTCTATCGCCCTCTGTTGCCCACAGTGTGTTAAGCCTTTCCTGTTCTTATGGCGTGTACCTTCACTTACTGCTCTTTATTTACACTTCTTCTTCCCTCTCTCTCGTTGTTGATATTCAATGTTCGATCGTGCGTCGTTTCTTTTTATATATGTATGTGTGTGTGCGTATGAATGTGGCTGGTAGCCCAATTGTAGCCCATTTTGATGGCGTTGTCCCCGAGAAGGCAACGAAGCGTCGCACAATGGGCGTCAATTGCCCCAAAAGCTATGGAAGCAAAATGAACAACAACCAAATAGTTTTGTGAACGTTTCTATAATAATATTTGTTATTGTTATTTCCCCTTTCATACAAATTTCTAAATTTGTACGAATATAATTCTCATAATGAGATAATTATTTAATCATAAATAAAATTCCACATAAATTATGAATCGCACAAGTACAGTCACAATTTATGATGAATTATTATTCCTTTTTTTATAATATTATTTATTTTGGAGAGCAACCCAAAACCCGCATATTAAGACAATTTCAATAATATTAATTATACATATTTATCTGCATAGATATAGATTCTATTGAATAAATGAATCAAAGATTCTTTATATTCTCTGTTGACCAGTCAAATTGCATAATTAGGAATGCATTTCAAGAGAATTTAATAATTAATTTGGATACTACAAATAATGTATATATTAATATCCTTCTTTGGAATTATGATAACTATTTTATTGTATGTTGGAACAATATCGTTATCTCAGTTCAAAGACTGCAACTCTACCATATTTCTGCTATAAGCAAAAACTGCACTGCTGTCTATTGCCATGACTATCGATTACGATCGCTTTACGCTAAATGTCGCATGGTTATTATACTAATTTATAATTAACTAACAGCTGGCGATAACTAAGCAACTACAGAAATTACAATAAAAAAATTGCAAACGAGTAATACAAAACGATATGATGTTATTTGTGCAAAGCAGAAACGATAGAAGAAAACAAAGCTATCGCTAACGTGTGATATCGATAGTTCAGCCTATAAAACTAATTTAATGCCATGCAATTCACACATACACACACAAGCACAAACACACGACATGCATAAATGTGTATGCATGTATTTAGTCCATTTATGCCATTGTCTCGTCTCCATTGCCTGCTCTGGCTGTCTCTCTGTCGCGGCTGCTGCTTGTTTTTCGGTCTCTTTGGCTACAATTTCAATTTCATTGCGCGTTGCTTGTTATTATTGTTGTTGGTTTCTTTTTTCGCTGTTTTTATTATGATTCACACGCACGCACACTGACGCCCGCACCGAAAACCAGTTTGGGTAGTGAACGAGTCGAAAAAAAAACGGTAGAAACGCGTCGTAGTCGTGTGGTGAGCGCAGCAAAGAGCGTAAGTGTCCAGCCGGAGAACAAGAGAGTGCAAAATGAGAGCGTACAACATATAGCAAACAAACGTTTTGACTCACAAATTGTTGTTGGCATTTTTTGTGCACATTATGCTTGTTGTTGTATTGTGCCTGTCGATTTTGAGCACTCGCTCACACATACACACACACATGGATAGGCAGAGGCAGGCAAGCAAATAGAGTGAGAGTGCGAGTGCGAGTGCAAGTGAGCGAGCGAGCGAGCGGCGGAGTGAGAGATGCGGTCAGCGTTTGTTGCATTTGTTGGGTGCATTTTATTTGAAATTTGATAAGGCGAAAAACGGTTTTGTAACAGCGACTCCGACACACGACTCAACTGAGCGATTCTCGATAAAGCCAGAGCCGCAAACAGAAAATAAACACAAGAAACTGATAGAAAGACACATGAGCAAACATTTACTGAAAATGTGTTTTGAAATAGTATGAATATCGCTGTCTCTCTCAGTGTGTGTGTGTGTGTCTTTGTATTTGTATGCACTTTTTTCATATTTATTATTGATGTACGCATTCTTATCGGTTATCGTTCGGATCGCAATCTCATCTGTCTGTCTCATAGTGTATTGACAATTTGTGGACTCGATAGATCGATTGATTGTCGCCATTGCTTTGCCTCGATTCCTCTTTCTTCAGCCATTTATCAGTCGGAGTTGACGGATCGTGTGAGAGAGCATAGAAAATAAATTTGTTTAACGCACTGTTAATTGAGTTGACCTTATCGCACAGTTAGTTTGATAGACCCTAGAGGCGAAACCAATCGAATTTGTCTACGATTTCCAATCCATTCCCTTCCTCAAATCGACTTTTTTTTTTATCGCTTTCACTGCTCCCATCCCCTTGCCTCCCTCCAGAGAAACCCATAACCCCTGGTCATTGGCCACTGGCCTTACCCGGATTGATGGCATACCAAAAGACACACGATGAAATCACCACAGCAGACAACGCATGTTATACTCTCATGTATATTCAGATCACACAGATCTCACTGGAGGTCGCTGCCTCCTCACATCACATCTTAACTCTACTCAGCTCATCTTTTGACCAAAAATGTGTTACGAGACAACGATAGACTCTCCCCCAGTTGCTGCTGTAATAGGCCCTGGCCTCGCCATATCTGGCACTTGATCGCGATCTCTAAAATAGAATTGGCAAAAAAAAAAAAAAAAAAAAAAAGAAACATTAAAACAGAAATAACACACGTTCAAAATCACAAAATATGTCGTACAGCCGACAAAATGCATTAAAACGATATCTTCTCGTTACTGTATCAATTATTAGTGAGAGAACAGAGAAATATTTATATAAATACATAAATATATATATATATATATATATGTGCTTAGTATAAACATTTCATTTACTTGATAACACTTGAAAGACAATTTATGAGAGAATGTTAGCCTATTGAAAATGTGTTTATTGAACCCCATTTCTATTTGAAGAGCCTATCGGGAATCCATCATAGAAACGATAAATAACACTCTGTTGCCTGATAAGAAGATTCGAGTTGACTCCGAAGTTTACCCAGACACAGTTTATTATCTCTTCGAGAGTTTCAAATGAAAATAAAAAATGAACTTATTCAATTGAAGAAGTTGTATTTCATTTTGAGATAAAGAAACTAGAATATTTATTTGTCTTATTTTTATGATTATATAATTAAGTTATGAAGTTATTGATAAGGAAGCAAGAAAATATGATATATTGAAAAGTTTCTTATTAATTATACAATTACATTTTAGTGGATAAAGTTAGGAAATTTATTTTTATGATTAGAAAATTAAGTTGAAGCAGTTTTAAGACATAAACAATTTTGAAATCTTTGCGTGATTAGAGAATATGAGAAAAATATAAATATAAGCAGAAGCTAGAAAATATAGAAGAGTGGAAAGTTTTTTCATAATTATAATATTAAGTTTTAGTAAATGAAATTAGAGATAAAGAAGTTAGGAAAGTTGTAGTTGAAGAAGTTTTAATGAAGTTATAAAATATTATAGATAATGAAAACTTATGAACCACTAGAAAACTATATAATTATATTGAGAATGATAATTTTAATGTTAATTTCCATGTTAATGTTAATAGCTTAACAGAGCACTGTTATGATAACTTTAAAGCTATATTTGACTGTATTAAAGCATTGACTTGTATGCTTAAGATAGTTGAGATTATATAGATTTATAAAGTTTACCTACAATTCATTAGTGCTCTTTAGTTATAGTCCAGTGTTGAGCAATCATACAAATTGTAATTACTGATAATAATGATAAGTACATGTTTCTTTGCTGCATGCAACAACTTCCTCTGTAATTGTACAGCCCACAGTCAACTCGACTTTCTCCCTCTCGCTCCCGCTCTCTCTCTGTGTGAGTCCCTCTCTCCCTTTGGGCTTACTTGATCTATATAATCAGCATCTGTTTCTCGCTTTGTGCACTTTTGTGGGGTGTGCCGTGTGACGTCGCTCTTTGCCTTACTATTAGCCATGGGCGTAGGCGTGGGTGGATGCTTTATAGGGGGAGGCGTCGTTATATAGAAATCATAATCATAATAATGTGCGCCATTTTTGTAAGTGGGACTATGTGTTTATGTCTTGTTCTTCGCTCATATTTGGCTTTTTATGACTGCGCCTATTTAGGCCTGGCCAAGAAGATGTTTCAACGAGTTTTGATCTTGTATGGAAATCTTTTATAAATAGAAGTTTTTGTCTTGTTGACACAATTTCTAAGCAAGTGTGTGCGTGTGTGTGTGTGTGTGTGTGTATGTGTGTGTGTGCATATGCATGTGTGTGTTGTTGTTGTTGTTGTTGGGGGTCTTTCCCTTTTGGCTTTTGGTATGACAAATCGCGTTGTTTGCATCTGGGCAACTGGAAATGAATCAACGATGCGGAAGATGTGCTCTCAAAGCGCTTTCATGAAATATGAATAAATCTTTACAATTCTTTTGCTGCATTCGGACAAGAACAGAGGGGGAGGGGTGTGCGTTCAAGGGGGAAGGGGTATTAAATGATGTTTGCTTTGCTTGATGAATCAGATTGAAAAGGGAGACTCTTGATGAGAGGCTAATCAGCTAGCTGGGTGGGCTGGGCAAGGTCGTTCTTCCTCTCTCGCTCTCTCTATCTCTCTCTCGCTTCATCTCGCGTGCTCGCTCTCTCTCTCTCTCTATCGCACGCTTGTCTGCATGCTGCTGCTTTTGTGAGGGCGGCAAATGCCACAAGAAGCGAAAAGGAAACCAGTTTACAGCTAAAGCAGCAAAAACAAAAGGGGAACAAAGAATGAGAAGTAGACGACGACGACGACAAAGAAGAAGGAGGAGAAGGAGAATCAGAAGAAGAGGAGCATCTTGTGCTGAGTTACCTTTTTCGGGGCACAAGATAATGACAATGTTGTTGATGATGATGATGATGATGATGAATCATGAATCATGCTACGAGTACCTGCCGTCACAGCCTCATCAGGGGCGGGGTAGCAACAACAACAACAACAGCAGCAACCACAACAACAACGTAAACCGGGGCAGGTGGTGTGCAGCAGCTGCTGGCTGCTGGCTGCTGCTGCTGTTGCCTCTCGACTCCTTTTGTTCGTGCCACCGAGTGTGTGGCATACAAAAACCGGTTATCCTCCAATGCGGGTCTTAACTACGCTTACGCTTACGTTGTTGCAGTTGTCTCTTCGCTGTGCTGTCGTTAAGCCCAAATTTGAGTCCTCAAATTCCAGCAAAGGTTGCCAAAGGTCATCACCAAATTCTCCAAATCCAAATCCATTTCAATCCAAATCCCAATCCCAATCCCAATCTAACCGGATATTGCCAATACCTTTAAGCCGATCTTAACTGTTTCCATTTTTCAGCAGCAAATCCAACGTCATCTTTATAAATGCATACAAAATATTGAAATATAATCACGATCTGATGAGGACAGGTTTAAATACGGGTTTCTTAATGCTGATGATTTAATCGAGTGTTCAAAAAACCGCAATTAATCCCCCCCCTCTCCCTTTCTCTCGCAGTGTTTCCCCTTTTCCAACAAACGGGATTAGAAATTAAACAATTGCAAATGTTTCTACTGCAAAGGTTCTTCCATTGTCCAACATGTTTCACTGTGTTCCATTGCCGGCACGTTTCAATGACAGCTTCAGTTGTCAGTTGTTGGACTTCGTTTTTGCACGTTCCATTCTCAAAATGTTTCAATGGCGGCTGTGAATGCTTAGAGAAGAAAGAAACCTTAACTTTGTTCCATTGCCAAAACGTTTCACAAAAGACTTTGTTAATAATTTATCCATGTTCCATTGCTAAAACGTTCCACTGAGAGCAGTAAGCGTGAAAAGAATCTTTCTATTTTGGGAACTATGGCCTTTGTTCCACTGCCGATTGTTTCAACGAAGATTTTGACAATAATTTTTTTCCATGTTCCATTGCCAAAACGTTCCACTAAAAGCAGTGAGTGTTTAGAGAATCTCTCTTTTGGAGCATTTGAAAATATAATTTTGCGTTGCAATTAGAGCTTAAATTGTTTGGATAATCGATTATTTTTTTGTGTTCCATTGCCAAAGCGTTTCAATGGATGCAGGGAATTCATAGAATTATAGCCTTTGTTCCATTGTCAAAACGTTTCAATTGAAGCATGAATGAATGCTGAGATGCTTAAGAAAGCAAAAATAAACATGTTCCATTGCCAAAGCATTCCACTTCAAGAGCGTAACTGTGGGGATATTAGTTTGATTAAACAAACTAAGATTGTTTTATAACATCAGTTGATTTATTCATAATCAATTTTGCCAAAAGTGAAAGTGTTTCATTGCCAAAACGTTTCACTGTAATAAATAATATATTAAGAAAATTATTACAAACAGAATGTGTTCCATTGCCAAAACGTTTCTCTTTGAGAGATCATTACCTTTTATTTAACTCGTTTCATTGCCGAAACGTTTCACATAGTAAATGCATCGAAACATGTGACATTTGAAACATAAAAAAAATGTATTTACAATTCGCATTCCATTCCATTTCGTTCCATTTACTAATTCCAATTCTTTCTCCTCTTACAGATACTTCATATGAGAAGGCGTGTCGTCGCGGTTCAGCGCCCACCACGCCCATTTTGGGCAGCAAACAACACCAGCCGGAGCACAACGCCGCCTCCCGCTTCACCAACTTCTTTTCCAAAAGGTGAGTGCAATCATTTGATCCCAGACTTAATACGTATAAACATCTAACGAATCTTTTGCAGAACGAATCCTCTGAAGCGCACGAAATCGGTGACCAAATTGGAGCGCACTAAGCGAGGATCGGGAGGTTTACGTGGATCACGCTCCCATGAGAGTCTGCTCTCCAGTCATGCGGTCATGTCCACCATAGGTAAGTGTAACTAGTGAGGGGAATATAAATATAAATATAAATATAAATATAAATATAAATATAAATATAAATATAAATATAAATATAAATATAAATATAAATATAAATATAAATATAAATATAAATATAAATATAAATATAAATATAAATATAAATATAAATATAAATATAAATATAAATATAAATATAAATATAAATATAAATATAAATATAAATATAAATATAAATATAAATATAAATATAAATATAAATATAAATATAAATATAAATATAAATATAAATATAAATATAAATATAAATATAAATATAAATATAAATATAAATATAAATATAAATATAAATATAAATATAAATATAAATATAAATATAAATATAAATATAAATATAAATATAAATATAAATATAAATATAAATATAAATATAAATATAAATATAAATATAAATATAAATATAAATATAAATATAAATATAAATATAAATATAAATATAAATATAAATATAAATATAAATATAAATATAAATATAAATATAAATATAAATATAAATATAAATATAAATATAAATATAAATATAAATATAAATATAAATATAAATATAAATATAAATATAAATATAAATATAAATATAAATATAAATATAAATATAAATATAAATATAAATATAAATATAAATATAAATATAAATATAAATATAAATATAAATATAAATATAAATATAAATATAAATATAAATATAAATATAAATATAAATATAAATATAAATATAAATATAAATATAAATATAAATATAAATATAAATATAAATATAAATATAAATATAAATATAAATATAAATATAAATATAAATATAAATATAAATATAAATATAAATATAAATATAAATATAAATATATACATAAATATGCTAATACTTACTCGTTACTTTTACTCGCTACAGACTTGTCGTGCAGTGGGGCGGTGGGCGTGGCGCCCGTACATCAGTCGGTGCTGGGCAGACGGCATTGCTTCCAAGTGCGCGGCGGGCCGCGTGGCGAGCGCTACTATTCATGTGGATCGCGACAGGAGCGAGATCTATGGATCTACTCGCTGCGCAAGTCGATAGCACCGAATGCCGAGCACACTCGTCGCACCGACAACTCGCTGAAGCTGTGGGTCTACGAGGCGAAGAATCTGCCCGCCAAGAAGAAATACTTTTGCGAACTGCAGCTGGACAAGACGCTCTACGGTCGGACGAGTGTTAAGCTGCAGACGGATCTATTATTTTGGGGGGAGTACTTTGATTTCCCGGACATACCAGAGATCAATGTGATCACCGTGAATGTGTTCCGTGAGGTGGACAAGAAGAAGAAGCGCGACAAATATCAATTTGTTGGCTCCGTTAAGATTCCCGTCCACGAGGTGACGTCGCGTCTCATATGCGAGGATTGGTATCCCATATTGAGCGACAAGGCGGGCGACAGTCTCGGACGCAGCGGCCTCGGCGTCGGCAGCGGCAAGGACAAGGAGCGCGAATTGCTGCCCACGCTGCGGATCAAGTGTCGCTTCCAGAGCACTGACATACTGCCCATCAATGTGTATGGGAACTTTCTCGGTTACCTCAAGGAGAACTATAAGCGTGTCTGCGAAACGCTCGAGCCGGTGATCGGTGTGAAGGCCAAGGAGGACATCGGACAGGCGCTGGTGCTGCTGATGCATGCCCAAGGATTGGCCGGTGCCTTTCTCACCGATGTCGTTGCCCTCGATCTGTTGCGCGTCGGCGATCAGCGCTTGACGTTTCGCGGCAACTCGCTGGCCACCAAGAGCATGGAGGCATTCCTCAAGCTGACGGGGGAACAGTACTTGCAGGACACGCTCTCGGCGCCGATCAATGAGCTCATACAATCGGAGCGCGACTGCGAGGTGGATCCGACGAAGACGAGCGGCTCCTCGGCGGGCTCCCTGCAGCGGCAACAGGCGGCACTTCGTGGCGCCGTTCGCAGTGCCTGGCAATGCATCTACGAGTCGCACAAGCACTTTCCCCCACAGCTGCGCGCCTGCTTTGCCACATTCCGGGAGCGATTGCAGCAGCTGGGGCGCCAGGATATGGCCGATAATCTGATCTCGGCCAGCATCTTTTTGCGTTTCCTTTGCCCGGCGATCCTGTCGCCGTCGCTGTTCAACATCACCAGCGAGTTGCCATCGGCGCGTGCCACACGCAACCTCACGCTGGTGGCGAAGACACTGCAGACGCTGGCCAACTTCACACGCTTCCAGGGCAAGGAGAACTTCATGGAGTTCCTCAACGATTTCCTCGAACAGGAGGCGTCGCGCATGCAACAATTCCTGGAGTACATATCCACACGTCCGGAGCATGCCACACCCGATTCCATACTCGACTGGGCCGGCTACATTGACCAGGGCAAACAGCTGTCCATACTCCACAGTCTGCTCAGCGAGAGTCTGGCCAAGTTGCCCGAGGCACGGCAGCATGAGCTCGATCCCCTTCAGCTCATACTGGACGACATTAGTCGGGCCAAGGAGCTGACCGCCGGACATGCCCTTGGCTCTGGCTATCTGCCCACCGTGATGTCCACACACTCGATTGCCAGCGAGAATCAGGAGAACCATCAGCCGGATGGCGGTGTCTCTGCTGTTGCCATGTCGTCCAGCACATCGACAACATCCTTGTTGCCCCAACATCAGCAGCAACATCACCAGCAGCAGCAGCAGCACCAGCAGCAGCAGCAACAACAGCAGCTGCAGCATCAGCAACAGCAGCAGGCGCAACTGGCGCAGCCGCAACATGCTGTGGTCAGCAAACCTGTGCCCGCCGAGCGCGGCATCATGCGTGGTGTCCTCACTCCCAGTGCGCTCGAGAAGAACATCTTCCGCTACAATGATCCCACGGTGAATGTGCGACTCCAGCAGCAGCAGCAACAGCAGCAGCAGCACAGTTGCAGCTGGAGCATCATCATGGCCACCAATTGTTGTCCAATTCACAGAGCTCGATTGCGGGTGCAACAGCTGCAACAGGAGTTGCAACAGGCGGCGGAGGTGGCGGCTACATGAGTTCCCCCGTGTTGCAGCATGCGCAATCGCAGAGCTCGATGGCGTCCTCATCATTAAACGGCAGCAGCAGCAATCTGCTGATGCCACCACATCCCGCCCAGCAGCATTTGCAGCAACAGCAGCAGCAGCAACTTCACTGCCCGCCCGCGCCGCAAACGAGTGCGGCAAGCACCATGGAGCGCATGGATCGCTTGGGTCAAACCTATCAGTATGTGGTCAATGGCAACGACTATGAATCGTCCACAGGTGGCTCACGTGCACGCACCTTGCCGCGCAACAACAACACGAACAACACAAACAACAACACGAACACGAACAACAGCAGCAGCAGCAGCACGAATGGCAACAACATTGCCGCGTGCAGCAACAGCGCGCAGAGCGGCAGCTTTGATGACATGCACGGCGAGTTCATTCAGATCTCTGGCCTGGACACGAGCAGCGCCTTTGTGCGCAAGTCGCCAACGCCGCTGATGAAGTCCAGCGGCAATGGGGCGATTGGCGGTGCAGCGACACGCGGTGGCGCCACGCGCATTAATCGCCACAATCTAAACCTGAATCTGGGCATACCAGATCACTCGGCTGCCACGGCACACAATTATGCGCGTGCGCCGTTGAATCCCAACTCGAATATGCCCAAGAATCTGGAGGATCTCGATGATCTCTTTAAGTATGCCGAGGAGCATGAGGTGATTGCCGAGCCGCAGCCAAGTGGCAGCAATCACAGCAATCACAGCAATCACAACAATCACAGCAATCACAACAACAAGCAACAGCTGTCGGCCAAGAGCAGCCACTGCAGCTCTGGCTATCAAAGCATTTCCACCAATCCCTCGCCCGCACAATCCTCCAGCCCCGTCGAGGGGCAACAGCAGCAGCAGCAACAGCAGCAGCAACTGAAGCTGGGCGCACCGCTGGCCTTTAAGAATCCATCGTATCAGCTGCAACAGAGCAACGCCTGCAGTGGCATGCCACAACAGACGCCGTCCTCAAGTCGTGGCCCTGCCACGCCCCAACAGCAAACCGCCGCCTCTGTGTTTGGCGGTCGCGTGAAGCCCTTGGGTGCTGGCTTGGTGGCAGCACGTGCTGCATTCCTTAACAGCGGCGGCACCTTGGATGCGGCCACCTTGACGCCCAGCTCATCGGATGAGCAATTGTCGGCGGATAACTATTACAGTTATGCGGCAGCTGCAGCGGCTGGCGCCAATGTGGGCACCAAATTGGAGGCGCAACGCTCCCTCAGCGGCGGCAGCTCCAACTCCTCCAATTCTGGCAAGGCCCATGCCTATGGCCGTCTCAACGGGCCGCTGAAGCGTGAGGATGTCTATGGCAGTGCTGGGAATGGCAGCTCTGCTGGCCTCAATGTTGCCTACCATCATCATCATCACCAGCAGCAGCAGCAGCAACAGCAGCAGCAGCAGCAACAACTGCATTCACATGCCCATCAGCATCTGCAACAACAACAGCAGCAGCAGCAACAGTTGCAGCTGGAGCATAAGCAATATGCGAGCAGTGCGAGTGGTGCAAGTAGCACGTGTGGGGCATCCACAGCAGCGGTGGCACAGCGTCGACTCAGTCTCGACTCGGCACGCACGCTCTCCGACAGCAGCACCGACACCGAGGGTAAGCCATCCCTTTTGCCTGGCTAATCCTTCAATTAATTGCGCTCTTCTTCTTCTATTTTTGCTATTCTCTCGTCAGGTCATTGCACACAGCTGCAGGAGGGCAAACGGCGTCGGCAGTTGCGCAGCAGCGGTGGCGGTGGCGGAGGCGCCTCGGAATCGGGGCTGGGCAAGGGTTACGATCAGAATGGAGAGATACAGCTGCTGCAGGAGACGCTGGACACGCTGCGACACACGCTCGATCGCGATGAGGCCGAGTTGCGCGACTCCAGCGATGAGTTGTTCGCCCTGCAACGTCCCTCGGGTGCTGGCAATGGCAACGGCATCGGGAATCTTAGCCAACAGTCGGAGTCGACCATGCGCAGCATTATTGACAGGTGCCATCTCCATCTCGCTCACTCTCACACTCACACACACACTCGCACACACACTCGCACACAACCTCATCAATTGGAGCATATGAATACTCATGAGTGCCTATTCATTCGTTACAGACTCATCACCATGGAGGAGGAGTTGCGACGCGAGCAGCTGAAAATGTCATTGGCGTTGTCGCACAAGCAGCGCGTCATCGAGGAGCAGGGACAGCAGATTGCGGCACTAGACGCTGCCAACAGTCGGCTGCTGAGCGCCTTGACAGCGCTGCGTCAACGCTACGAGACGCAGCAGCAGCAACAACAGCAGCAGCAGCAACAACAACAACAGCAGCAACAGCATCAAGCACCAAAGAACCAGAAGCCACAGTGAGCGTTTGGACAGACGAAGGCAGCAGCAGTAGGAGCAGAAATGTATGCGGCTTCTCCCTCGACAAAACAACAAACAACAACAAAACAAACACACACACACACCGACACACATAAATACACACACACACAAGTTGTAGACGCCGCCGTTGTCGTCGTTATTGTCATAAGATCATTTTTTGTTTATTTTTTTTTGCGCCCAATTTTTTTTCCTATGCTACATAAATTATGCTACATGTTTAATATATATACATATATACATATGTAATACATACATTATATAATGAATTTCTCAAGCTATGTTTAAAAACAAAATGAAAAAGAAAAAACAAAATAAAACAAAACGCAACTGTTGCTGCAGCAGCGGCAACAGCAGAAGATAATTGTAAACAGCAGGAGAACAGGACGAATAAGCAGAAGCAGAACAAGTTAAGTTAATGAATAAAATTATAACCAAAGTTAGACAAAAATCGTTTCAAATCTTGTTTCTTTGTTTAAAAACATTTCTTCTGTTGCCGCCTAAAAGCACGTTAGTTCGTTATCAGGTTGGTATCGAATTTTAAACGGCGCCTTAGAGCATGCTACAAAATGTTAGCAATGTTAACAACCTGCTGAATGTTTGTTGAGCCAGGTTGACCAGCATTCTACCAGGCAAACAGGTTTCTCAGGAGGTCGCTGAATTTTGAAGTTCGCTTAAAAGTATGCTACAAAATTTATAACTTCAGTTGTAAATTAGCAATCGACAGGACAAAATTCAAAGAAATAAACAGACTTCGCAATTGTCAACTACGCTGACGCTAGATAACGGCAATAAAGTAGCAGAAAATAAAAATAGCGGAAACGTTTTAAAACAATTTAAAAGGATATAATCTTGATAGAAGATATTTAATATAAAAATAAAATTTTGCCTTTACTGGCGCCATTTATCTTAAAATGTTGTAATTACTGAAACATCTCTAAAACGGTTAATACACTTGATTTTTTAAAAGCCACCTATTGAAAATGTATGTAACTGCTAACTGGTGGCGTCATCTATGTGCCACTGCGAAACTTTAAACATTACTGCTACTGCATAACACACAGTTGAACAAAAGATGGCAGCACGTGGACTGTTTTATGGCTGCTTCAAATGCAAATAAACTGAGTTTGCTTAAGTGCAGCCGCATTGCGCAACAATAAAAAGTGTTCATTGGTGACACAAATAAATCCCCGTGCCTGATGCCATATGAACCGTTACACCACGCAGGTAAGACTGTTAAGCAGGTAACAGTTAGAAAGGCGACCCGTCACCAGTATCAATGAGCAGAAATTCCAAGGGATTTCCAGTCGAGTTCGCCATTCATGAAACTTTGTCGCCGACAACGTTATTGCGCACATGTGTTGTCAATTACCTGGTCATAAGTTGATTACTTTAGCAGGTAACATGCTGAGGTCCGAAATCTTTTTATGAGCTCAAACCAGCAAGCCGGGATTTTCCAAACGTTACATGAATGAATCCTTGGGTATAAAACCAACTGGACGTTGTCACAAGATATTTAGAACCAAGTAAACCTCACAGCAGACAGTACAGCCATGTCGTCCTCGTCAACATCAGCAACAAGAACTGCATTGCGCATAACTTGCATCATTTGCTTGCTTGGCAGTGCGCTGAGCGCCACAATCACAGCCAGAGCCGTGAAGGATTCACTGCCACTGGCGTGGCAGTTAAGGATTTGGCAGTGTCGCCAGCGTTGTTACCACCAAACATTGCCGCAAACTACATCGCCGGCCCTGTGTTATGCACGGCCTGATTGCTACATGTGCCACGACTATTGCCGCGTCCTCGTTGTCGCCGACTGGACTCTGGCTGCGGCCATGTGCGCGGATCGGATCTTCTGCAGTCGCGGCTGTCGCACCGCCTGCAAATTCCATCGTCACTATACGGCGTTATAAGAAATTCAAGCGATCTATGCAAATGTATAGAAATGTAAATAGTTATTAGTTATCGTTAGACTTGTAAATAGCGACTAAGCTTTAGTGTTGATATGGCTAATAAATGATATGAAAAGCATATTTTGTTGTTTTGTTTTGTGCTCGGCACCACCTGATAGCACCACGATCGTTGGGTCCACTCAGCGTGCACAAATTGGCCAAGCTGTTGCCCGTTGCTGTTGCTGTTGCTGCTGCTGTTGTAGGCCACCAGCTGTTGTTGCCCCTTTTGCTGGCTTTATTAATCAGCAGTCGATGACGACGGCCCTGCCACAAATAAGTTAAGTTTTGCAAAAATGAAACGAGAATAAAGACATTAAATACAAAAATGTTGAATGCGCATAGAAAAGCATGCAACAGGTGGCCAGCCAAATGCAACAGCAGCAGCAACAACAGCAACAACAGCAGAGGCGTCTCCAGCTCCTGATCAAGTTTAAAGTTCTTTTTCTTTTTTTTATGTTTTTGACCGGATATTGGCTGCGCCTTTTGGGCCCAAACATATGGCACTTGATGCCAGCGCATCGATAAGACGTTCCTCCTTCTACTCCAGCCCCTCCTCCACGGCCACCGCCTCCGCCTCCTGCGCTATTCAACTCTGCAGTCGTGCTCTAACGGTGCATCACACATCATCTGCAACTCTGGCCAGAGCAGAAGCACATATAAACATTTTTGTGTGTCTCTTGTTTGCCTTAACACCTAATTACATAATTGGAGGCAACTGCCCCTGCTCCAGCGATGGCCCCCCCGCCGTCGGGTGTCACATAAAGCAGCAGCGAGCGCATAAAAACCCAGCGATGATCGTAAAAAAATCGATTTGAAGTCCATAAAAATCATATCATACAAATTTTTATATGCTAAGCACATTTAAAAATGTCACAAACGAAGTGTGGACAAGGGGAGCAGAGAAAGACAGGCAGAGAGAAAGAGAGAGAGAAAGGGAGAGCGAAAGACAGGAAAGTAGACAGAAGAGTCTAAACGGAAAGCGTTAACTCTATGCACAAAAAAGTCAACAAAAGCAATGAAAACAAGCTAAAAGCAAAGCGTAAGAGACTCAAGTAAACCAGCATAATACACTTACCAAAACTATAGACTAGAGATAAATTATATATAATATATAAGAGTATATATATATATATATATATATATATATATACATAAATATATATATATATATATATATATATATATGATAGATATGTAAAATCTTTATAGAATTTTCTTTAAAAACTTATAACAAAGATACAAATCATAAGCTGGAGATGTTTATGCTGTGCAGCAAAGACTACTTATCGATAGTAAATTAGCTTCTATTGCTTCTAAGCGATCTTTATCGATAGTAAACTATATGTTATCGATAGTAAAAGGTATTACGCGTTCAGTATGCAGAACTGCTATATGTTTAATTATAAATAGATTTCTTCCGACATCTCTCTTGTCAATCGATTGCAGTTACTATCGATTGTTATTTAGAAGAGCAGATAGAAAGTCTTGTAGATTTCTTATGCCAAATTCTTCAAGTTTGAAGTGATCGTTAGTAACTCTGCTGAGCTGTTTTAACAAATGAACATACAAAGTTAACTAGCTCGCTTTCTGATTGGCATAGGGTAGTGTAGGGTAGGCTGGGCTAGGCTAAAGACACGAAGAAAGCATTGGGAAATGATGAACTAAGCTGCCTCGTTTTGAAAGCAAATTAAAAGCCACGACAAATGGCCTAAGAAAAATGACAAATAAATTTCCCATTGAGGCAACAGGTGCTTAAATATGCAGTTAGTCTGTCCAAAAGTCCCGCCGTCTGTTCGTCCGTCCGTCTGCCTGTCCGAAGAATTGAAAAGTTTCCCGATGATGCAATAAATTCACAGATAAATGTTTATTTACGATTGAACAGTCGAGACTCAAAGAGACAGAGAGACAGAGAGACTGAGAGAGAGAGGGAGAGGAGACTTTAGATAGAGATGCAGATAGATAGAGAGACAGGCTGTCTAGCAAGCTAGGGCCGCGTTGCATGGAGCAAGGGAGCCAAGACTTTATTGAAATACATTTGCAAGTGACGATGATGATGTTGCGGGCGTGCGGATCACGACTGGATCCCAGCCAGCAACGAGAGGGAGGCGACCGAGCGACCGATATATATTAATTAATTATAAAGCAAGCAGTAGGGTATAAACGATGCAGGGATAAATAAGGCAAGAGGGGAGGGCAGCAGATCGGGATCGGGATCGGGGGAACGAGAAGGAGAGGGATAAGGAGTAGGGAAGAGAAGCACATAACGTGCACGAAGGTGAGAAATCAATTTTCAGTATCTCGCTTTGTGCTTAATACTTTTTCCAGTGAAATGCGCCGCTGAGATGAAGGATGAGAAGGAGCAGCAGTGGGAGCAGACAAACGAGCAGAAGGGGATGCAAGAGGAGACTGAGCAGCGCCTGGGGCCATCAGCAGGCAGCCAAAGTTGAGCCACAAGACCGAAGCCAACTCTGCCATTGTCGTCAAGAGACCCAAAACCGATTTCAACCACAAGCTGCAGCTCCACTTGGAGTTGGAAGCTGGAGTCAGCAGTGAAGTTGGAGCTGGAGCTGGAGCTGGAGCTGGAACTTGAAGCCTGGGCACTGCCACAGCCACAGCCACAGCACGTAAATTAGGATAACAACGTGAAACATAATTATTACTTTGGACAGATATGGCAACGTCTACTGCGCCTGCGCCTCCAACTTCGGCAGCAACAACAGCAGCAGCAGCAGCAGCAACAGCCGCTTCAACTTGCAACTTCAACTTGGACTTGCAACTTGGGATTCGCTTGGCTTGAGTTCTTTTTATTTTTTATTTTGCTTTTGTGGCCCAAATAAATGTATTAAAGTTGGTTAACGCCTTCATTTTTTCCACAGACTCGAGCCAGGGAATCACAGCAACAACAACAACAACAACTTGCCTCAAAGTAGGTGTAATAAAAAATATGAATTGTTGTTGTCTTAAGCTGCAACAAGCAGAGCAAATACAACAACAACAACAACAACAACAACGACAACAACAACAACAGGTTGCAGCTTCAGCAACCGAAAATCATTCAATGCTTTTTACGAGCTGAAAGTTAAAGTTGGTATTCATATTCATATTCATATTCACATTCACATGCACATTCACACTCACACTCAGGCCAAGTGAATGGCCCATGATTCACGGTGTGAGCATAACTGACGTTCGACCAAATTGAATGTGTCGAAATAAGTGAACATATTCAAAGACATTCACGCGCATGTGCAGCTAATTGAATACTTAATGAATAACAAATGAATACATGCAAAAAGCTGATGTGGTTGCTGTTGGAATACGTGTGGAATGAGTGTACGAGTGCGAGAGATGGATACAAGCAAATGCTAAGTACTTGGCTTCAATTCACGAGTGTATTCATGAGTGTTAAGCATACTGAATATGCAACAGCTTATATACTAATATGTGCACATTAATATTAGTATATTCATTAGTGTATTCATGAGTGTATTCATGAGTGTATTCATGAGTGTATTCGTGAGTGTATTCATGAGTACATTCATAAGTATTCATATAGCCATAAATCAGAAGCTTTTAACAAATATAAATATTCACGACAATTCATAAGAATGAATAAAGATGAATAATTATTTGGTTTTGATGAATTGATTGAATACATGGCTGAATAAGCAAGTCTCAATGTTTCTCAATTAACGCTCAGTAAAGTCGAGCAACTGTTTTAGGGTTATTCGCAAGTGTATTCACTAGGGTATTCATGGGTATTCATTAGGATTTTTGTTGCTATGGGTTTAATTATTAGCGAATGCACGAGTGTATTCATTTGCATTTGTGTATATATTCATGGGTATTCACGAATGTATTCATGAATGTATTCACGAATGCATTCATGAGTATTTGATCGAGTTTTAATTGATTAAATTGCTACAACAGAAAACGATGCTATTCACAAATTGGCATTTGATCCTTGGGCTCATCAGGTAATTAACGCACAGCGGTGCAAGGCCGCTGCAGATGCAACAAATTGTGGTCCAACTGAGTGGTGTGTGAGAGAGAGAGTGGGAAGGGTGGGGAGGGGCAAGGGAAGGGAAGCGGAGCCACCCGCTGCTGTTGCTGTCACTGGACTCGCGGCCTGGACGTAGGAAATGCCACGAAATTGAAAATGCAAAACGAAATTGGCAACTTGCAACAGGCAACAGGCAACTTGCAACAGGCAACAAGCAACGGACAAGTGGCAAGGGGCAGCAAACGGAGTGAAGCGGAAACGTAGGCCGTGCGTAATGAAGACGTTAAGCTGAAGCTGAAGCTGAAGCTGAAGCTGGAGTTGGAGCTCGGAGTGGGAATGAGACTTGGACGTGGAACTGAAACTGGGACTGCGAATGGGACTGCGACTGCGACTGGGACTGAGGCTGCGAGGCATGCGTCGTTGTTGCTGTTGCTGTCGATGTTGCAGGCTGCGTAACTCTTTTAGCGGCGGCTCGTTTTGGTTCCGCTTGCATGTTAACTGAAAATTCGTATGAAGGCGAGAAATTAATGAATCATTCACACCTGCATGACGGATTGTCGGCATTACTCTCTTCCTTTCTCGCTCTGCTCCTCTCTCCTCACTCCCTCCCTCTCTATCGTTCTCACCCTGTCTCTCTCGCGCTCGCGTTCTGTCTCTTTCTCAACTCGAGCCGCAGTCGCAGTCGTCTTGCAAACGGGGGGCGCGACGCTCTTGACGCTTCTGCCGAAGGAGTTGCCTTCTAATTTATTTGCCTGATGTGTGTATTACATTTGTGGCAAGCTGCCTTGCCCCGCTCCGCTAGCCTTTAACGTTGCCCCCGCTGATCGCAGTCGCAGAGTAACAGTCCCAGTCCCTACTCCAGTCCCAGTTTCAGTTTCACTCACAAGTCCAAGTCCCAATGGTGCACGTTCCTTGTCCCAATCCCGGGACGTGTTGCATTTCGTAAATTGCCTCTCGGCGTTGCAGGTCGAGGAGGCACACAGACGCTGACGATGACGATGACGATGACGATGACGCTGACGATGACGATGATGAGGACGATGACGAAGACGATGGCGGGTAAGGGGAAGGGGAAGGGGACGCTGCTGCCTGATGATGCGTTCAGCAGAAGAGTAGATACAGTTGCCAGTGTTGGCCGTGTTGGCCGCGTTGACCGTTGCTCGTGTTGCAAGCACAATGGCCGAAATTCGAAAGTGCCACAGCGAAAATCATCATATTCATTGTTGGCTCGCACGTGTTAGAGCCAGAGCAGCTCTGCCCCTCCCTCGACACCTTGGCTTAACCTTTAGGCCATTAATAATGCAGAGTCGTGATCCCTCAACGAGTATCGTAAATGACAGCCAAATAGTGTTGCCACTTGTTTAGCATAACTGCAGTTGTACTATCGATATGTATCGGCAAGTCTACCATTATATATTGTTATCGATTAACATATAAACTATCGATATAAACAACGATTGCTGCAAACTCTACTGTACAGATTGAGTATATCGTTATGCTATCACACTAGCTTGTAGTTATCAAAATGGCCTATCGATAAGTTTACGATACATGCAAGACACACCCTAAGTAGCTCCATACAATGCAATGTTTATAAATAATGATATTCTAGTGATAAAGCAATAAATTTAACTCGAATTGTCTATCGATAACACGTTATCGATAGCATGTTTATCGATAAACTGACTAACTTAACACTATCTTTCAAGGAATAACGTAATTGTAGTGCATCAGCAAATAAATTCAGTGTAAACTAATGATATCGATAACTTTTATCGGTATTTGTACCATCTTTTAAGCATACACGCATTTGCTCAACTCAGCCCATGGTCAGTAACCCAGCTTTGGGGTTCAGATTGAGGTCCAGGTCCATATTGCGTGCTGCGTGTGAACTTGATGGATGCACTGCCTCCGCCTTCTGCTTGGCTCGCACCACACACTTCCACTTCGCACATCTCGCATTGCACATTGCACCACACGCAGCCGCCGGGCACTTTGTTGGAATTAAAATATACGAATACGAATGCGTACGAGTATTCGTATTCATATTCGCATTCGCATTCGCATTCACAAACATGCGACTAGCTGACAGAATGAACCTTTGAATCTTTTTTATATATATAGAAGGAAGTATATATATATATATATATATATATATATATATATATATTACCTAAAGTCCCAAGGAATCTCCTGCACTGACAAGCCTGAGTCGCAGCGCTTGAAGATCTCCAACAAATCGAAATGTGGCAAACATGTGGCATAGTTGCAGCTTCAGCTGTCATTTGCAGCTTCTCACAAATGTTCTCTTCATCTATTTTGATTATTTGTAATTAATTTGTATTAAGTTTATAATTTCGCTTATCAATTTATTTTCCTTTTAAATTCATAGCTCTTTTTATGATGAACAAACATTCATCAGATGTCAAGTTGCCTTCTGTGCAGTAAGGAAATTCATTGGCTGCCAAATTGATATCGAAAATCTTTAAATAAATTCACAATTATGATTGAATATATTATATAAAATAATGGTTTATATATTATATATAAATTAAAACTTGTTAATACCCCTCGAAGTACTTTTTAAATTTGCCAAAGTTGCTTAGACATTTGAACCTTCAATTTTCACATAAATCCTTAAAATCCTTGAAGATCAAGTTCGGAGTAAAGGCAAAATATAATAAGCTGTCTACAATTTTCCACTCGCAGGTAAGATGTCCTGGCCCTGGATCTCATTTACCAACTGTAGAGGCAATCTAAGCCATATTCCCGCTCAATTGCTGACTTTAGTTGTTATTTTTCATCAAATATCTTTGTCAACCAGCTCGACTTAGATGAGTTTAGTAAAAGTTACACATTAAAAGAAACTGCAATCAATCAATCAATCAGTCAATCAATTTTTTCCATATATCCATTGAGGCATAGTTTTAGCATTTATTTGAAATTTTATGTTTAAAAAAAAAGACTCCACATATTCCACAAATTTAGGCTCCGTGCCATCGATTATCTGGGATACAAAGTATATATATATATCTTACTGATGGGCTCGGAGATGGTTTCTTTAGTGTGTGCGAACACTTGCACAACTTGGTTATACCCCTAATGCCATACTTAATGGGTATTCTAGACCAAAAAAAAAAAAACATTATATGAAATAAATATGTATAGATTTCTTAGGCTATGTGCCGAGCAAGGATTCAATGCTGAAGGAGGAATTGTAGTGTCCCTTGTGTTGCCGGGGCGGCTCAGCCTGAGGAGCAGGCAGCATGGGCAGCTGCGGTGACTCTCGTGGCTCCAGTTTTATCACAGCATTGCCATTGGGATTAGAATTAGCATTAGCATTAGCATTAGCATTAGCATCAGCATCAGCATCGGCATCGGCATCAAGTTCACCATCGCAACTGTCGTCCTGGCAGCTTCTTTGGTTCGTCTGCGGCGTCATTGTGGCAAACGTGGAGCTCAGCGATTGTGAGTTGTCCAAGCTGTCGCTGCAGACACCGACCACATCAATGGGCAGCTCATCATCGTCGCGCTGCCCCAGTTCCAGCTGCAGCTGCAGGTGCAGCTCCTTCATCTCCAGCTGATCAGTCTCATCCTTGTGCGCTTCCATATGGTCCGCCCGCCTGATACATATCCACCTCAATCCCCTTGAGACGCAGCTTACGTGCCTGCCTCTCAATCGCCTTGGCCATTCGCTTGCTATGCTGTGTGCTGCTCTCAGGGATTTGGTTTTAGTTGTTAGTACTTCTAGTTGAACTACGCGATGTACTCACCGCTCCCTGGCAAGCAGCTCCGGCAATGGAATCGGCGCTCCACTGCAACTCTGAGGTTGGGCATTGTGCGCCGGTCGACCGGGACCCTTCTTGGTGTGCTCCTTCTTGCGCCACTTGGCGCGACGGTTCTGAAACCAAACCTGCAACAGAATCGATATCAATTAAGGTGGAACTAGTTATCGATTATGATATAATGTAAAATAAATGATTAAGAAACATTAATTCCCTATTAAAGGGAAGAGAACAAAGTACAACGAGGTTAGTTATCGATTACAATATCGAATATATTCACAATAATATCGAGGTAAGATGTCACATGCGGAAATGAACATGTGAATAATGGGTTCGATCGATCGAATAATCAATAAAGGAAGAGAAACAAAGAACAAAAGGTTAGTTATCGATTACAATATCGAATATATTCACAAGAATATCTAAGTAAGATTTCACATACGGGAATGAACATGAGAATAATGGGTTCGGTCGATCGAATAACCGATAACTTAAAGGATTTGCATGTGCTTGTATGTTGGAATTATAAGTTATCGAATATAATTTGCAGAGAGACAATAATAAATTATCAAATATCAACAAATACAACTGGAAAGAGTATGTGCGATAATCTTAGAAAGCGATAATCTTATATCAATCAACAGAACTCTCGACAATATTAACGTATGTCACTAATCAATCAATAAAAAGTACTAAAAGGTATGCACTATAAGTTTTAATTGAGCAATTTCTATTAATTTATCGATTGCTATAGGAAAATCAATCACAACAACACAAAATTGTTTGCTTAAGCAATTGATTACTATCTTTACAAGCATAAGTTAATCGTAGGCAAATGATTATTATTTCTACGAAACTTGGAATCAGATTGGAACTGGTTCGTTATGCTAAATGACTGAACCTCTTCTTGCTGAATGGCTGATTGAGCAGCTTGAGCAGCTTGAGCTCATCATGAGGTAACTAATAATCATAATTATAATATCGTTATCAATAGTTAAATATGATTGACGTGGCGCTGTTGTATTCATAATATTCAGAGTATTCGATATGCACTCGTTATTCATGGGGTTAGGATTGTGAGTCGCTTCGGTCGTAAACAAAATGGCGTCCCTAATTGAGGGACAGTTTGTTGAGCGACTCAAGCGCAACGCATTTCGCGGGGCGTGTGTGTGTGTGTGTGTGAGTGTGTGTGAGTGTGTGTGCGTGTGTGAGAGTGTATGTCACTGCAATTTGAAGTCATTTGCATGCATTGTGCATTTTTTAATGTGCAGCAAATTGTTTTTGAGTAGCTGCATGCGATGCTTCACAATGCCACAATGCCTGCGCTTTAAAGAGCGCCCCAACCGAACCGAACCGAACCGAACCGAGCCAAAACTCCAAATCCCCTCACCCTCGGCCGCTCTCGCACTCAGCTGGCAGCTGGCTCACGTGTCTGTCTGTCTGAATATCGCCGTCTTGTCTCGCCTTGTCTCGCTTTGTCTTGCTTTGCTTCGCTTTGTCTCGCTTTGCCTCGCTTTGTCTCGCTTTGCCCTGCCATCGAAGCTCAACTCAGCTCACCTCGCCTCATCTCACCGCAACTCACCTCAACTCGCCGCTCTTCACCTCGCTTCGCCTAAGCTCACCTCGCCTCGTCTGGTTTGCATTGACAAATTGATATGTCATGTCAAGAAACAATTTCGTGCAAAAGCGTAGACGAATGTCCCAGAGTTGTGTTGTGCCAAAGTTGCAGCAGCGACAGTTAAAAAACCGACGACGATAATCACACGCCTGACATGCAAGTCAGCCAATGGAATCGTTGTCGTCGTCGTCGTAGTCGTCGTTGTTGTCGTTGTCGTTGTCGTCATCGGCAAAGGGGTTAAGTCTTGGTTGCAATTGAAATCATTACAACAACAAGCGACACGAAACGCAATTGGAAATGAAATAAAATGAATTATAATGAATAAAAATAGTCAGGTAATTGGTTTTATTGAGTAATTGAGTTGCAGTTGCCGTCAAATTGTTTTACAATGCTCGCACGCAAATGTTGCCAGCAATCATGTGCGATATCAATAACGATAACGATTACGATTACGACTAAGATTCCGATTCAGTTACCTATACGCAAACCAAAAAAAGGCCCAGCTAACCTGTTTAAATGGGTTGATTAATAGCGCATAAATCTGTTATTAAGTGTAGCCCATTAATTATCGATACATATTAATCGATATTTGAGCTAGAGCTGCTTATGTCTCGTTATACATATCAATATTATGTTACTTTACATTCAATGCAATGTTATCGGTAATGACTATGTTATCGATATAAATTATATAATTATCGATTCAAGCATCGATGTTCCACTGAATTGGTTAAGCGTCTCAATTGACTGCTAAAACACTTTTGCTAGTGTATTCAGTAAATTATCGAAAAAATTTTATGTAGCTATCGATCATTTTATCGATAAATGGTTTTTCATTTGTCTATGCTTTACTTGAAGCCTGTGTTTGCTTCGATTGCAATCGATTATTAGCTTTAACGATAACGTAAATATATATATTTTTTAATCGATAACTGTGAGTGAGCGAAACATCACTTTATTCGCTACGCAATATTAATGTTTAGTTTGATAATAGTGCCGGGGCTATCGATAACAATCGATATCCATAATTAACTTACCGCTATGCGTCCCTCCTTCAGATCCAGCCGCATTGCCAGCGCCTCGCGCATGAACACATCCGGATAGTGACTGTTGAGAAAGGCCCGTTCAAGCTCCTCTAGTTGCCAGGTGTTGAAATTGGTGCGGCTGCGTCGACGCTTGGCAGCGGCAACAGCGGCAGCAGCAGCAGCAGCAGCGGCAGCAGCAGCGGTGTTGGAGGCGGTGGCGGTAGCGTTGGCGGTGGCAGCAACGCTACTCTCGCTGGCCGTCTCATCATCGTGGGCGGAGGCCGAGGAGACTGCAAGCGAAAAGTCGATAAGTCGTTGGCATTAGTCTGGTTTCACTGTAGCCAGCAAGCGAGCATAATTAACAGACTTGGGTCGTGAGTTTAGTGGGTGAGAAGGGGAGGTGTGTGTATGCGATATGCGATATGGGATATGCGATATGGGATCTGTTGTCTGTCTATGCCTTTTGGTTTCGTTTGCGCTCGCCTCGCATTATAATTGCAAACAATTAAAGTCTATTTATGTAAATTTCCAAGATATGCAAACGGCAAACGGCAAACGGCAAAACCGCACAGGAACAGGAGGAACACAGGCAATATGCCACGCCCAGCCCTGATTCCCTGATCCCTCCACTCGCGTTGCCAGCTCTGCCAGCAACAACAACAACAGCAACAACAACAACGTTGTCGGTGCTCGTTGCTCGTTGCCCGTTGCCGTCGTTTGTCTTTCTAATTTATAGCAGCGCAAATTGGTTTTCACAATTAGGAAGTGGTGGGTGTTGCCTGGGCCTGGTGCCTCGGATATGTTTAAAACGCCGCTGCGGAAGTAAATTACATGTAACGTAGACCCAAATCGGGTTCTTTGTAGACTTCGCGCTGACTCCCCTTCAGTTTCCTCCCTCCCCTCCCTCGCACTCGCTGCTGTGTGTGAAATTAGAGCTTGTGTTTAGTTGCAGTTTTAAGTGAAATTTAATTGCAGAATTTGCTGGCTAACCAATTAGAACTAGTGCGGTAGGGGCAAGCATTTAACAAGCCTTTAGTAGCAACCACTAGGCCCGCAAAGAACAAGAGCGAACAAGAGCGAACAAGAGTGAACAAGAGCGAACAAGAGTAAACAGAGTGAGAGTGAGAGAGAGCGACTTAGTAAAGCCAATAAAATGCACATCAGGCATATGAAGATTTGATTTGAACGCAGCTTCATTGTAATGATGACAATGATGCGGCAGACCCCAAATAGCAAATGTAACTACCTCTCCAACCCTAACCCCCCTTTCCACCTCTCCCCTGCGCGGCTCATCGCCCACAGAAGTCGAAGAAGCAGCTCAGCAGTTGCTACTACGTGATTTTCATATGTTAAAATGCACACAGATTTCAACAATTTATAAACACATCTGCTACCAAATCGAAGGAGTGTCTCGAGGCCCGTTCAACCCTCAATTGACTTCGGCCAAAAGGCAAATAACAACAACAATAACAACATCAACAACAACAAAAGCATCAGACACTTCATAGAGTTCACAACGAGAACAAACACACAGAGGGCAGATCCTTGGTCTCCGTCCGCTTTGTCCACTTTTTGTACGCAGCTCTCCCGGCTCAGCGGCCTCATCATCACACTTGAAAGAGTAAATAAAATATAATTCCTCAAGGGTGTTATAAATAAAATTATCTGAATTATGGTTTTTGTTGACTTTCTGACTTTCTGCTTGCTACTACAGCAACTTCTCTCTCTCTCTCTCTATCTCTCTGTCTCTATTTCACTCTTTCTCTGCTGTGGCGAGTTGCTGTGGCTGCTGCTATTGTTGTGGCATAGTTTTGTTGTTGACTCCGCTGCTGGGGTTTGTGCCCCTAATTTGCTACAAGACGACGCACGAAAGCGCCTTCATATGTTAACTGAAATCGATATGAAACTCTTTGGTTGCGGGCGGGAAGGGCGTGGCACTAAATCAGATAATGGGCAGACATTTGATAAGCACATAAATAGCAAGAGGGGACCGAGATTATGACAGCTTAAGAAGAAACCAACAGAAGATTCGAGGAAATTAAATGAATCGTTCATGGAAACGGTTTGAGAAAAGGATAGAAGGATAAGCAGATAAAGATAGAGATAGATAAAGACATAAAGATAAATAAATATATAGATAATATATATAGATATAGATATAGATATAGATATAGATATAGATATAGATATAGATATAGATATAGATATAGATATAGATATAGATATAGATATAGATATAGATATAGATATAGATATAGATATAGATATAGATATAGATATAGATATAGATATAGATATAGATATAGATATAGATATAGATATAGATATAGATATAGATATAGATATAGATATAGATATAGATATAGATATAGATATAGATATAGATATAGATATAGATATAGATATAGATATAGATATAGATATAGATATAGATATAGATATAGACATAGATATAGATATAGATATAGATATAGATATAGATATAGATATAGATATAGATATAGATATAGATATAGATATAGATATAGATATAGATATAGATATAGATATAGATATAGATATAGATATAGATATAGATATAGATATAGATATAGATATAGATATAGATATAGATATAGATATAGATATAGATATAGATATAGATATAGATATAGATATAGATATAGATATAGATATAGATATAGATATAGATATAGATATAGATATAGATATAGATATAGATATAGATATAGATATAGATATAGATATAGATATAGATATAGATATAGATATAGATATAGATATAGATATAGATATAGATATAGATATAGATATAGATATAGATATAGATATAGATATAGATATAGATATAGATATAGATATAGATATAGATATAGATATAGATATAGATATAGATATAGATATAGATATAGATATAGATATAGATATAGATATAGATATAGATATAGATATAGATATAGATATAGATATAGATATAGATATAGATATAGATATAGATATAGATATAGATATAGATATAGATATAGATATAGATATAGATATAGATATAGATATAGATATAGATATAGATATAGATATAGATATAGATATAGATATAGATATAGATATAGATATAGATATAGATATAGATATAGATATAGATATAGATATAGATATAGATATAGATATAGATATAGATATAGATATAGATATAGATATAGATATAGATATAGATATAGATATAGATATAGATATAGATATAGATATAGATATAGATATAGATATAGATATAGATATAGATATAGATATAGATATAGATATAGATATAGATATAGATATAGATATAGATATAGATATAGATATAGATATAGATATAGATATAGATATAGATATAGATATAGATATAGATATAGATATAGATATAGATATAGATATAGATATAGATATAGATATAGATATAGATATAGATATAGATATAGATATAGATATAGATATAGATATAGATATAGATATAGATATAGATATAGATATAGATATAGATATAGATATAGATATATAGATCTCTCTCGTTCGCTACATCTCTTTCTCGCTCTCTCATTCTCCCGTTGGGTAGCTTATACAATTGTGAGTGTCTCCTTGTCTGTGTTTAGGCTAATTAAAAACGGTAGCACAATTTTAATTAGGCCAGGCAAATGATGCACAGTTCGGGGCTTGGTCCAAAATTTGCATATAAATAGTATAAATTGTTATTATTGTTGCTGTTGCTAGAGAGACTCTGTGGCTCTGTGGACAGTGTCTAATCTACGGGCTGCTGCATTGGGTCCACAGAGCGAACCATCTAACGCCTATTGCCCCTTAGTTTTGCCTAATTTCAAAGGTCGTTAAGCAAACAAACTCAAGTGGAACAAAATGCAGCGACAGCGACAGCAAGAGTGAGTGAGAGTGAGAGAGCGACGAGAGAGAGAGAGTGTGGTAAAAGGGGAGGGAGGGGGATAGGTAGTATGTAAGGACGGAATTGGGCTGTTGTGGCCCGCCGGGAAAAGGCTCGTGACCATAACGATGAGCGGGGCAAAACTACCCGCCCGAAGCAGTTGAATGCGAGTCAAATCCAAGAGCCAAGGAAACACCGATTCCAGCGATCCCAGCATCCCAGCGGTACCACAGTGGTTCACCCGTAAAACAGCCCAAAAAATCACCATAAAAATCTATAAAAAAAATTAACTTGCAACCTAAACACAAAAAAAAAAAACTACACAAAAAATCTAGGTTAAAAGTACAACACAACAAAAACAAAAAAAAAGGGAAAAAAGATGAGAATAAACGTTGAGCTCATTAGCATTTATAGGCCACACAAATGCCAGACGATGACGATAACGATGACGATGACGATGACTATGACGATGGCAATGATGATGACGACGATGGGTTGCCCGTTGTCAGCGCTCTCCTCCACGGCTGAAGCTGTGTCGTGACACCTTTTGAGGTTCATTAGAAACTTGTCACATGATTTGATTTGCTCTGCTTTTTTTCTGTTTATTTTTTGTGCTCTCTGCCGCGTCGCGTGTTTGACACACACACAAAAAACGCGCAAAGTCAGCAAAAAAAAGGAAGAAAAACATTTTCAAATAAAAATTCAAGTCGAATAGTTGGGAAAGAAAGAAAGAAAAAAAAACAATGTCAACTATTAGGGTTTAGGGCTGCTAATTATGTGACCCTCGGCCCAACCCCCAGCGCATCCAACACCCAAAAAAAAAGAGGTACAAAACGGGGCGTTAAGTCAGACACGCGTCCCTGATGCATTGACTCCTGGTTCTGTTTTTTTCCCCGAGTTAGTTTTCCTTTTTTCTATGTTTTTTTTTTTGAATTTGTTGTTTAACCCCGTAACCCCTTTTCCCTGACACTTTTCATTGCCTGTCAAAGTCGTTTAGCTGCTTGCTTTGCTATAGCTGTTGTTGTTGTTGTTGTTCTTGTTGTTGTTTCAGTTTGATGAATTGTCCGAATGAGAGTCCAATTGCGTCTGTGACTTTGGAGTGTGTTAAATTGTTAGCACACCACACGCTAAACGCTCCCGAACCTCATGAGAAAACACGGCAAACGTGGGAAATTCAAGGCACTCAGTTTTAAAATTGTAATTATTAGACTAACAGCTAAGACTAGATTAAGAACTTACATTACAACTCGAGCAAGTACTAGCGAAAACTCTAGTTCATCGGAAACACAAGCTCTTTCAATTAAATTTCACTTTCTATAAGAGTTTCAATAAAGCTACAACTCTCTGCTTATATTCTTATAAAAAGCTGACTAGACTCTCATTCGTGAACGTTTCACTGGCAAACATATCTTTATTATGCTCATGAAGCAACATAGAATCATTCCAAGCTCTGCTCAGTACTCTCTCTCTCACACACTCTCTCTCTCACACACACTCCCTCTCTCTCTCTTTCTTTCTCTCTCTCTCTCTCTCTCTCTCTCCCACTCTCTCACTGTCTCTCTCTCTCTCTTTCTCTCTCTCTGCCTCTCTCTTCCTCTTATAAGATAACTTTCACAGTTCTTATTCTGTTTTATGCGTTATTCGTAAACGCTTTACAGACAAAATAAACTATCTTAGGTATAACAAGAAAGCTTTTCCCTTTCTTACTCAGTTTTTTGTTTTTTTGCAACATTCGATGTAGTTCAGGCGTAACAATTAAGAGATGTTAACAATGTTTTAAACCCCTTTTTAAGAAAGCTTTTCACTATCTATTGCTGCTCAAAGGTTTTACAGCCAGTAGAGTCAATATTATCTATAAAAGATGTTTTCCCTTTCTTACTCCGCTTTATGCAACATTCGCAAACGTTTAACAGCCAGAAGAGTCTATGTTAGACATAATAATCCACAAAAACAATTGCATGCCAAGCTCCGTCATGAGAGGCATTTGAACTTTCTTACTACGCTTTCCGTTTTGTGCGACATTCGTAAACGTTGAACAATGCGAACTATGCAAACTAATTAAAAAGTTGTCAACTATGACTAGCTTGTAATTTGCCAAGTTACACATGCATTTCGAGTACTTATAATAGGTGTTACAATCCACACAAAAGCTCTAAAGGGGGCCTAAAAGGGTCTAAGGGGCCGCACAATGGGCTACAAATGTGTGGCACTTAAATTAATGAATTTCTTTGCACTTTGCACGACGGTAATTGGAGAGGCCGACCAATTGAGTGACTGACCTGAGTAGAAGCACATACACATGCACATATACATATATGTAAGCAGGGTACAGGTATAGGGAACCACATTCAGGGCACTTCAATCTGCCGATCTGTGGCGTCGACTGGAGTCGAGTTAAGTTGAGTTAAGATGAGTTGAGCTGAGTTGAGTTGGACTCGCACTTGCCATGAAATGTCTGCTGCCAACTTGTACATGAATTTATATGAGTTGTTTGCATTAAAATGAATTGATCGACACGACGAGCAGCGTCTGTAATCTGCCCCTGTCTCGATCCTGGCCCTGTCTGGTCTCGGGTGCCGGGTCATTGCTCATCTGCCACGCCAGGCACGTCAACGCAGCAAATTACTTGCCGCTGTTGCGATGCAAAATTGAAAATTCAAGTGGTTAACTTGGCAACATGTTGCCTGTTTGCCCGTTTGCCCGTTTGCCAAGGATCGACAGCAGCCGATCTTCAGCTCTTCTGGTCTCGTGGTGCATGTTATGATTAAATTTTGATAGCCAACAACAATCAAGTCAAGGAAAATCAATAATTTTTACGCATCTTGTTACGATGCCAGAACGGGACGAGAACGAGAACAAGAACGAGACTGAGACTAAGACTGAGACTGTGAACGAGCCTCAGCTCGAGCTCGAGCCAGGCCGTAGGAGCTGGAGCCTCCTTGGAATCGCCAGCTCTTTGTCTTTGTGGCCAGGCCATGACGAAAAGCTCTCAAACGATCAAGCGATCGCTGCCTGCGATCGACATCGACATGCCAAAGCGGCGCATAAATGTTTTGTTGTTTTAATGAAGACGTCCGACTGCAACTCCAGCAACAGCAACAACAGCAGCAACAACAACAACAGCAACAACTCCAAAGAAGACATCAAGGCGTTGCATGCCAGCAAAAATGTTTCCTCTTTCGTTTTGTCTTCTTTTTTTGCGATCGAGGGGCGCGTCAGCGTCTACGTCTACGTCTGCGTCTGCGTCTGCGTCGTCTGCACGCCATGACTTTCGGCCCCTGTTGTCTTTTGTCTTTGTCTCCCACTTTTGCCATCTCGTTCCTTGTCTTGCCTTGTTGTTGCTGTTGCTGTTGCAGCCTTTGCGGCTGCATTACGAATAGGGTCTAATTATTGTGGCAAGCCCCTGAGCTATAATTTGCCTGATTGATTTACATAACGATCGAAAATGATCAAGACATTAATTTCTTATTAACGTCGTTCGTTCGTTCGTTCGTTCAGTTGAGTTCGCTTCGATCGGCTCGTTGTTGGCGTTGGCGTCACTGTCGCCGTCAGCGTCGCTGCCACTGCCCAACATCTCAGTTGCAGTTGCAGTTCCTATCCCAATCCCAACATTGTTGCTTCTCTGCAGCCGTTGCTGCTGCTGCTGCTGCTGCTGCGGAATTCGTTGCGCCTGCGCGTCTGGGGCGTAACGCTGTAGCAACGTTTCGTACTGCGTACTTTTAAAAGTCGAGTTTGAGTTGAGCTGCCATCTTCCCCTTTAGCTGCACATTTACTTTTCAATTTCTTCATTTTGCTGCCCATTTGACTTTGGCCTGTGCTCAGCATCGCTCAGTATTCCGTGTGCCTCAGGCGCCAAATGTACTCTCAGCATAATCAATTGCTTACTCTCGCTACTGCTCCTCTCTCGCTCTCGGCCGCTCTCCCTCCCACTCATCGCGAATTTCGTCAACTTTCGTTAAATCTATGCTATGCTTGTTGTTGTTTACTTCCATTTGCATTTGCCTGCCGCTCTCACTCCCACTCATCGCGAATTTCGTCAACTTTCGTTAAATCTATGCTATGCTTGTT
This sequence comes from Drosophila macrospina, assembly GCA_035042075.1. Classification (NCBI taxonomy): domain Eukaryota; kingdom Metazoa; phylum Arthropoda; class Insecta; order Diptera; family Drosophilidae; genus Drosophila; species Drosophila macrospina. The sequence goes on from JAWNLW010000340.1 coordinate 6,682,943, forward strand.
GTTGTTTACTTCCATTTGTATTTGCCTGTGATTGCTTACTCTCGCTACTGCTCCTCTCTCGCTCTCGGCCGCTCTCCCTCCCACTCATCGCGAATTTCGTCAACTTTCGTTAAATCTATGCTATGCTTGTTGTTGTTTACTTCCATTTGTATTTGCCTGTGACAATTACTGTGCTCTCTTTTTTGCTCTCGCACTCTCATACTGCTGCTCTCTTGAAAGTTTGCCCAATTTGATTTGCTTTCCTTTTGCCCTGTTTCAGTTACTTCCACTGCGTCCCCGTCTCCGTCTGCGTCTGCTTCTGCGTCTTTGTCGTCGTTTTCGTTTTGGTTTTTGTCCGCGTCTTTGCTCTCTTCACTGATCGTTTTGTTCGTTTCGGACATAATTAATGTTAGTTTTAACGCTGCTTGAAAATGTTATTTCCCTTGATTATAGCAGGGCACATCGGACAACGGCTGCCGTAGCGGCTGTTGTTGCTGCCGTTGTTGATGCCGTTGTTGTTGGCTTTGTTGTTGGCGTTGTTGTTGCTGTTTACTGCCGCTGATTGTTGGGTCTTGGTGTTGGGCAGTTGCTTGTTGTTGGTGTTCCCTTGCCTGGTTTGCTGTAGGCAGTCATGGGGAAACATTTTATGACGATTACTGTAATTCGTTGCCGCAAACAATAATTACTTTCCATTACGAAAATGGCGGGCATATTATCACCTGAATATCACACACACATACACATGCATGCATGTATACACAGTCAGACGCATACAGCGATGGCAAGCAGCGACGAACACAGGTGTTAAGCGTATGTGCCGACATTGCAGTCAACTTTAGAGTCGGCGTCAGCGTCAGCGTCAGCGTCAGCATCTGCGTCAACGTCAACGTCAGCGTCCTGTGTAAGACGATCGCAATTCGCCACGGCAAATGAAACGTTTCGCTGCGGTTGCGACTCAAAGTCGTTGTGGCGATGTCTAAAATTTTCGGTAATAAAATATGACAACTCAATCAAGGCCCATAAAAGCCAAGGTATACAAGAACAGCAACAACGGCAAAAGCAACTGATGATCAGGGCGGGTCAGCATAACAGAGCAAAAGCTCAGTAATTTGCAGAGGCTGCAAAGACGATCAAAATTTACGATCATTTTGTTTTCAAAATCAATTTAGAAAGGAAGCGCGGCAAAGATCAGCCAGCGCACGACAGATGCTCACCATGAAAGCAGAGTGAGCGATAGAGAGCGACAGAGAGCGAGAGCTTTAAGCACATGGCTCTGACTGTGGGACAGAGTTAGCGTTAAAGCTTCAAATTGAGTTCTTAACTTCGTGTTCGTGTTGTTGTTGTTGTTGCTGCTGCTGTTGTTGTTGTTGTTGTGTTAGTTCCCTCCTTTCACAGATCGCACGATCAGTTTTGCAGTTCAGGTTCGAGGTTGCACAGTTGGAGTTGGCATCGCTGTGAAGCGGTCAACGAGGGAAGCGTAGGGTAAGTGGAGGTGTGGCAAGGCCTGGGGAGGGGTAGGATGGGGCATACTTGAATATGGGACTTTTGCTTTTCGGCAGTTATTAGCCTGATAAAACACGAGTCTTGCACATTTGAGAGCTTGTAATTTACTTAATTTGATTACGAACAACGTCCTACTCGAGTGGGCGTGTCGCATGTCCAACTCTCTCTCCTTCTCTCTCTCTCTCTCTCTCTCTCTCTCTGTCTCACTCTCTCTCTTTCGATCGCTCTGTATAAGCCTGCATCTCAGTTTCAATCGGAGAAACAGCTGCAGGTGCAATACAGAGTTTAGCTTAGGTAAATATGCAATTTAAGTGGGTGGATGCAATTTGATTGGATTGAGGTCTGATAGGGTTGCCACGACTAAGCCAGCAGTTGGATCAGTTATGAGATTGCGATGAAGTTGAGAAAGCTGCTTATTAATCTCGACAAACTCAAGTTAAATTGGAGTAGCAAACAGTTCCAGTTCAAGTGAACTGACTCGCGGAACTGTTACGCTCATCTCGCTTGAAGCTCAAAGCTAATCGAATTTCATTTGTCGATTTTACATACACACACACACACACACACAGAGCCACACTCATAATATATGTATGCATAAAATTAATTGTGCAAACAAATTTAATTTATGAGCAGCGTGTGAAACGCAGCTACAAAAATCTATTAATATAAACAATAGTTTATTAATTGAAAGTTATGTCTGGCTGTGGCTTATGATTTATACCTAACCCCAACAACAACAGCAACAACATGGAGATTGTTCTTGCTTGTGCACAAAAGAGGGCAACAAAGACTAAGCCAAGCTGAGCGACAACAACAATAACAAAATCAAAGCAAAAAGCAAAGCGCAGAAATAAAGCTCAGCATTAAAATTGATTTCAGCTGCTGCTTTAATGAATTCTCAGTCTAAGCCATTAGGGTTTTTGTTCTTGTTGCAGTTGTTATTGGCCCGAGCCAGAGCCAAAGCAACAGCAACAGCAACAGAAACAACAACAACAACAACAGCAAAACACAATCTCAATCAATTTCAAGTCGCACATCACATCAAAACAAATTACCAAGGAATTAATTTGCCATCAGAATCACGCAAGCGCAGAGACTGAAACTGAAACTTCAACTGAAACTGCGACGGCGACAGCAACAGCAACAGCGACAGAGGCTGCGACTGCGACTGCGACTGCAACTGCGAGCTTGAGAGGCAGACAAGGCTGACTGCCGCAGTCCAGCGCCTGTGTGCTGACGCCTATGTCAGATGAGAGACGCCAGGACGTATGGGCAACGTTGTTGTTTGGGGCGATGGCGATTAATAGAGCGTCATGATGGTCCCAAAGGGAGTGCGACAAGGGTGGACGGGAGGCTATGGAGGTAGGTGCCGTGATTAATACATGAGGATTTAATTAACTTGCCATGCTGCGCGCGTGCGCTGTCTCGCTCACACTTGCACACACGCACTCACCGCCCACTCGCTCTCCCGCTCAGTGGCCATGTCCATCGCTCTCTTCGCTCGGTTGACTGCACAACCGAACAACCGATGGCGACGTCAATGGTGACAGCGACGGTGACGGTGACGGCGACGGCGACGGCAACTGCGACGCTTGCCGATGTCGCTCTTGTTTTTTGTTTTTTGTTTTATTTTTTTTTGTCTTTGCGTTGGACTTTTGAAGCGAGAGCGAGTGAGAAAGGAAAGCTCAATGGCAACTTGTTGTAAATTGCAGTGCGTAAAAGTAAATACCCTGTATTTTTAATTGATAAATAGACTAGATCTATTGCTGTGCAATATATACATACATACATATATATTCTTGATCAGCTTGGTTTATGGTTAGATTATATAAGTATAAAAGCATATTTATTTGCAATTCCAGTGAGCGAAGAGAAGAGGAGCATGACGAGGGGGGGTGGCGTACAAGACAGAGCAGGTGTGTCTGTGTGTGCGTTTAATTGAAACGTGTTTTGTTTTTGCTGCTGCTGCTGTTGTTGCTGTTGTTGTTGTCTCGACTGCTGTCGCTGGTGAACGCCTGCAGCGCGAAAATCGGTGGCATGTATAATTTTTATCACCTTTAATTAACTTTTCAATTAATAAAAAAACGTAGCAGCAACAGCAACAATGCCCAGAGTTGTGAGCGAAAGAGCGGCAGCTGCCGTTGTTGTTGTTGTTGTTGCTGTTATTGTTGTTGTTGCTCTTCACGTTGCTGGCCAATAAAATGCCGACGGCATTTGAATTACCTTTAGTATTCGAGCAAATTTATGCGGAAAGTGTGTAGGAGGCGGGGTGGAGTGAGGGCAGTACAAATGCCTTGCAGACAACAAGGCGCTAAATGTGATAACTGAGAAGAAGAGCTCATCAAATACCGTTAAAGTATAAACAATTTGAAGGTTATGTAATTGACTTGCTTGTCTTCTTCTATTTAACGGTATTTGCTTCTGCTCGATGAGGTCTGAAATAATCTTTGACTTTTCCGGAAACTCCAAATATTCTGTCATTTTCCAAATGATACTTAAACTAGTTTGCTATCCAAAATGGAATTCAAGTTCTATTCTTAAAGGGGAGAAAAGGTGTACGATATCGATAAATCGATTGTTTATGAAATACAAAATGAAATACAAAACAAGGAAATGAAAAATTTATACCACTTAATTTCAACTTTTCGCTCATTCACTCACTTCCTCACTTCATATATCGATAACTTATCGATAGCTAATATCGATAGATAATAGAATACATGGAATTTTATCAATTGGAGAATTTAAAAGGAAACGATAAATCTACTATAACAACGAATACTAATATCGACAAATTGAGGGACTGTTATTGATTATACCATGTAAGATGTTTACCTAAATTAACCTCTATTACCATGTTAACATATCGATAACTTGAGTATGAGTTATCGATAAAACGACTCAAAACCTTAGGAAAACTATCCTTTCACACATAGAACTAGAAACGAATGCATGTACACTTATCGATAATTTATTTACGCACTTATCGATTATTTATAAAAGTATCAAGTTCACATGTGAACATGTACATATGGCCAGGACAAGGACACGCACACACACACACACATACACAGAGAGACATTTATGAAAGGAAAGCAAATGTCAGAAATGTTTGAAAAATTGATTAAAAACCACACAACAACAACATTTTCAATGGCAACGGAAACGGAAATGAGCGCAAAACATACACAGATATGTGTATACAGAGAGAAAAAGTCTGAGCGAAAGAGAGAGAGAGAGCGAGAGAGTGAGTGCGTGGGTGGAAGAGAGACAGCAAGCAAAATGGCTACAAAGTCAGCTAAAAGTGTCATTACAACTCACAAAATTCCAACAAAAGTTAAGCAAAAACAAAGCTCGACAAAACTTTCAGGGACGTCTGTGTTGTTGTTGTCGTTGTAGTTGTTTTTGTTGTTGCTTTTGTTGTTGTTGCTGGGGCATACGGCTCAATTCAATTTTATCGTTTCAATATTAACCCAAAACAACCCCACAATATTGCCTTCATTTAAGGTTTATTAGATACAACGACAACGACGACGATGAAGACGTGCAGAGGGCAGGGGTAGGGAGGGCCCAACGAGCGGAACGCCAAGCGTTGGATCCAAGAAATATGTAGCTACAACAACAACAACAACAGCAGGCATGCAATCACACACACACACACACACACACACAAAGCGTAAAAGCAAAAATTTTCCAATTTACAAACGTCGCCAAAAGCCAACGAGGAGAAAGCATTTTGTTGCTTGTTGTTGTTGTTGTTACAGTGTGTGTGTGTGTGTGTGTGTGTGTGTGTAACAAGGATAAATGCCTCGCCGTGATTGTGTGTGTGCGCGTGTGTGTGTGTGTGCGTGTGTAACGGCATAAACATTGATCCAACCGTAAAACTGGCTGACAATCGCGACCGCCTCGCCTCAGCTCGTCCCGCGCCTTATGTCCTGCCGCCGCAAAGGACTCCCTGGCTCCATAGACCGCTTCCCGACCGTTTCCTTCCCAAAAACCTTCCTTCCCCCAAAACGCCCCGGCCATCCATGGCACTGAGCCAAACCGAAACGACGCCAAGCCAAGTGTATAAATTGTATTAGCCCCGAAGTGTCGTGCGGCATTTTGATGGAGCAGAGTACGAAGCGGTGGAGCGGGGAGCGGGCAGCGGGGAGGGAGAGATGGAAGGGAAGGCAGGGGCAGAGTGGAGGCAATAGGCAATTGCTGTGGGGCGTGTGTGCTGTTCGTCCTGCTTCGGCTCCGTTTGGTGGTTGATGCGCATCGCAGTCGATGCGTCGCCTTCGCACGCACCATGAAGAGGCCAACATGGCGGCCACCTTGCAACATGGACTAGACCAGAGGGAGAGCGAGAAAGAACGAGTGAGAGACAGAGAGAGAGAGAGAGAGATGAAGAGAGAGAGAGAGAGAGAGAGAGAGAGAGAGAGAGAGAACAGAGAGCAGAGCCAGCGGGGACTCACAACAAGTGTCATTTGCAGCAAATTGCAAACCGCAACAATTTCACAAAGGACAACACACAACAAGCGAAACATGAGAGACAACGAGCAACAACAACCACCAGGGTGTGTGTGTGTGTGTGTGTGTGTGTGTGTGTGTGTGTGTGTGTATGGGGCAGGCAACGGCTGGCGGAGCAATCTGTTTCAATATAAACGCACATGAGGCATTTACGAGCGCCAAACAAGCTTTGTGGGTGGGTGGATAACACAGGATATGCTTCGGTGCTTGTGTGTATGTGTGTGCCTGTGTGTGTGTGTGTGTGTGTGTGTGTCTGTGTGTAGGTATGCATGTGTGTGTGTGTGTGTGTGTGTGTCTGTGTATGTGAAGGGATGCCACTTAAATGCCTCATGATGTAGTTTTAGTTTAGATTTGATTTCTTCTCTTCATACCCTGTAGCCATAAAATAGCCTAGAAGGGTATGAACTAATGAAGATGAATGTGCGTAACAATCAGTAGAGGCTAACGTCTTATACCTTTTGAATTTGTATAAATTAAAGAAACAGCTGTAAACAAATTCCTAGATACCCTAGATATATACAGCTTTCTTAACAATTATAAGCAGAAAGTCATATAGAGTTGTAATCATTTAGTAAGTCCCATTACTCTATTAAAGTAACTCATCCGTATATCTTGATCGATCTGTAAATTGAACTTATATAAGCATCAATTGTGTGTAGTTGAGCATTCATTATTACAGGGTATCGACTTGCATGTTTACTTTTTCATTTCGAGTTTTATGATGAGTTAACTCGGCTTGGGGACTTTCAGTTTTAGGAAAACACTTGAATCTATTCCCATTATGAGTTAATTCAAGTAAAATTGCTTTTCCTCAAGGAATTCTGCATGAAATTAATATTTTGCAACAAAATAAAATATGTTTTGTCTCTCAATTGTTACTCGTCTCTCGTTACACTGCTCTCGTTACTCGTCTCTCGTTACTCGTCTTTCGTTACTCGTTACTAGTCTTTCGTTACTCGTTAGTCGTTTCTCGTTACTCGTCTCTCGTTACTCGGCTCTCGTTACTCGTCTCTCGTTACTCGTCTCTCGTTACTCGTCTCTCGTTACTCGTCTCTCGTTACTCGTCTCTCGTTACTCGTCTACCGTTATTCGTCTCTCGTTACTCGCAACTCATTACTCGTCTTTCGTAATGTCTTACTCGCTGCTCATTTTTCGTTACTCGTTTCTTTTTACTCATTTTTTACTAGCTACTCGTCTTTCGTTATGCAATAATTACTACTCGTCCGCATTACTTGCTCTCTGTCTCTCAATATTTGTCACTTGTTATTTGACTTTCGTTGTCCCTTAACCGTTACTTGTTGCTTATCACTTTGTACTCGTTAATAGCTATTTGTCATTCGGTTCAAGTTACTTGCTATTCTCTTTCGTCACACGTTACTCGTCATTTGGTAGTCATCATGGTTTATTCTTCACTTGTTACTCATCAGTCACTACTCGCCACTCACTACTCTTCCGTTGATGCTCTTCACTCGCAACTTGTATCTTACTGCTCGTCACTAGTCACTCGTTAGTAACGACTAATTATCGCTAGCTACTCGTCACTTTCTACCGCTTAATTGCTACTTTCGTTCGTTCCTCATTTTGGATTACTCGTTACTAATGTTTCATTTCGAATAACTCCTTACTCGCTACTTGTAATGCTTCATCCGCTGCTTAATACTCTTCATTAGTCACTCGTTACTCATCATTTTGCACTTTGCACAAGCTTTGCTCGAGCTTTTTCAGAGCATTTCGTATTCGTTTTGTCTCTTCTTCTCTCGCCATCCATTTATATCGCTTTTTGCATTTTTTCCAGGGTTGTTTGCACAACAACGACAAGAAGCGAATCCTGTGTATATAGGGTGTTGTTTGTGTTGTTGTTGTTGTGGATGCTTCTGTTGTTGCCTGTTTTATTCACTGTTGCGCTTTACACACATCTTCGTCCCTTGGGTGTCATAATTCTTGACGAGCTCATCTTTTACTTAAGTTTTACATAATTTTCATGTCGTTGCCCGTGCAGAGGCTGAGGCTGTGGGTGGACTGAGTTGGGGCGTATCACTTGGTAAGTCCCATGGAGATAACATAAAATCGAAACGTGTGCGGTTCTTCCATCCAACCAAAAAGGACGACAGAACGTTTCTCAAACAGAGACAGGGACGGGGACAAGGACGGGGACAGAGACGGGGACAGGGACAGGGAGTTGCCTTTGGAGGCTGGGGAAGGCGGTTTTGTGGTAAAACGCTCAACTCTACGTGTCTGCGGCTTTTGTGCTTCTGCTTCATCCAACAAAGGGACGAGGCAACGAGGGGGTAAGGATGAGACAGGAATTGTATTAAGTTCGCTTTAAGTATTAAGCAAATGACAATAAAAAAGTCTCTATAAGTTATAGATTAATGTTCAGATAACAAACATAAAAAATAAATACAATTCCTATGTATCTAGATAAATATTGGAAGCTAATTAAGCCAGAGAATTGATAGATAAATTAAGATTAGGTTCTTTAATAAGTTATATTAAGTAAAGTGAGTTTTGAGTAGTAGAAACTGTAGAAACGGCACTTCCCACAGCATAACGGAAGTTTTCAACTAACGAGTAACGAGTAACGAGTTGAATTGAGGTTAATATTGCGATCTTTAATGTAATACGATTAGCATAAATCAAAGATTAAATATAAACATTTGTTGTTAACAAATTTGAAGATATTAGCATCTTAAGATTCCATAAAGTATTTCTGCATTTACATTTTTCGGGGTTATGTCGAAGTTAATAAAGCATAAGAAGCAGAGAGGCAATCTGTTTGACATTAGAGCTGGCAACACGTCCTCGCCTCCTTGCCGTCTCGCCCCTCTCCTCCCTAATGTGCCACTTCAGATACAAGTTTCCACTTCTTTGCACTCGCCAAGCAAATTATGAAAAATCCCTCGACAAAAACACGAACAAAAACAAAAACAAAAAAGAAATGCAAAACTGACAAGGACGAAGCAAGTAAGAAAGAACGCAAGTAAAAAGTAAAGCGCAAACTGGGAAAGTGGCAAAGTGGCAAAGTATCAAAAATGGGTGGGAAATTCAGTGAATTCATTTGCAATCCTTCTGCTTAATGGCACTTCTAAACGGCTAATCTCAAATGGCCTGGCCAATTTAGCTGCCAACTTATTGGCCATTTGTTAACAGCGTGCTGTACAGCAAGGTGGCTGGTTAGGCCTAGAGTGGGAGAGAGCGGGCAGCAGGGGCAGAGGCTTAATGGGCGTGGCTGTTTAAGAAAAAATTACGCCTCAAAACTGTAACTGTAAATGGCCAACAACAGCAACAACAAGAACACAACGAGACACAGAATAAAGTACAAAAAAAAACTTGCGTTGAGTTTCAGCCCTAGCGCCACTTCGCCTCTCTACAACCCATCCCCCCACCCCCTCTCACTCTAGCCTTGCTGAAAAGCCGCCAAATATTTGGCTGCTTTTGTTGTTCTTCTTCTATTTTTTTCTCTTTATTTCGGCAAATTTCATTATCTAGAGCCGCCATCTTTGTGCTAAACGGCACAGCACACAGCGCGTGAGAGAGAGAGAGAGTGAGAGAGCGCGCGGCTTTCACAGACAGCAGCAGATATGCGATAGATAGCATAAGAGAGGCAGACTAAGAGAGTGAGGTTGCGAGGAAGCAACAAAGAGAGAGAGAGAGAGGTGGGCGCTTGTACTTATTTGGGGCTGTATTTTACCTAAGCTAAATCCGCCCCATGAAGTGTTTATCCTTTTGTTGTCATTGTTGTTGTCGCTGTTGTTGTTGTTGTTGCTCTTGTTGTTGTTGCGCTGAAGTGTTTTCAATTTAAGTTTAGCGAACAAAACGCCTTTTGATTTTTATTAGCTGAATAGCTCTACACGCCCAGCTGTTGTGGGGGGATTAGCGGGCTGGGCTGGTTGAGGAGAGGTTAGGGGAAAGGGTTTAGTTAAGGGCTGCGCTGCCAAAAAAAAAAAACAAAAATACTACGAAATGCATTTCGGTTTGTTGGCCAGTTGAGAGACTCGTTGTTGGCCAACGTCCAACAGAAATTTATGGGCCTCAGCCAGGGTTGTCGCCCTCATAAATTATGCAAAATGATTTGATGGCAACCGCGGAGGGAGTGCGGCCAGCATTCTGCAGCTGCCTCAATGTTTTTCATTCGGTTTTTAGTAATTTTTGGCAGCGTTTCAGGCTAAATGAGAGTCACTTAAATAATTATCATTTCCCGAAGGCAAAATGCTCGTCAAAAGCTCATTTGGTGCGTCTCGTCTCGGCCAAAAACCGACGATCGACCAATTAGCCAACGAGACGAATGACGTCTCATGCTCAGCGGTTTATTAATTAGGGGAAAATCTGTGGAAATCGTAGCAAGCGCAGACCCAGAAATGCGCATTAGCCGTTCATGTTGATAACTCTGCGTGCTTCCAGTCTTGTTTTTCTTTTTTTTCTTTCTTTTTTTTTGGGTCTCTGTTGCTACCCTGCCAATGCGAGTTACTCCACAACATCATCAAGTTCAGGTAGCAATCAAATTGTGCAGGAAACTTGTTCCTGATGCCTTTGAAACGTTTATGAATTCGCTGCAAAAGTGCAAAGTGCTCAAATAGCAACAAATAGGAAATAAAACAGCCCGTAAAACGTTTACGAATATGCAAAGAAAGCTAAAAGCGATCAAGAAACAATTGAATTATACTGGATTCGACTAGCAACTGATTGAAAGAAAGATAGGGAGAAAGAGAGAGAGACAGTGAGAAAGAAAGAAAGAGAGAGAGAGAGAGAGAGAGAGAGAGAGAGAGAGGGAGAGAACAGCAAGAGAGAGCTTACAATCTGTATGAATAAGAAAGCTTTCCTTTAAATGGGCTAAGAACTTGAATAGTCTTATTTGGGAGATGTAGAGAAAGAGAGAACAATAGAGAAAGAGAAAAATATATATATAGAGAGAAAGATCGGGAGAGCAAAAAGAGAGAGATTTAGTTAGAGTATCTCATATCATAGTTTTTCTTAAGAGAGAGAGAGAGAGAGAGAGAGAGAAAGGGAGAGAGAGAGAAAGAGAGAGTGAGAAGATAGAGATAGAAATAGAGTCACAGAAGCAGACAGAGAATGTGAAAAAGAGAGAGAGAGAGAGAGAGAGAGAGAGAAGAAAAGTTAGACGAAAATGGAGAGAAAGAGAGAGAGAGAAAGAGAGAGAGAGAGAGAGAAGATATAAATAGAGTCAGAGAAGGAGACAGAGAATGCGAAAGAGAGAGGGATAGAGAAGAAAAGTTATACGAATATGGAGAGAGAGACAGAGATAGAGAGAGAGAGAGAAGATGGAAATAGAGTCAGAGAAGGAGACAGAGAATGCGAAAGAGAGAGAGATAAAGAAGAAAAGTTATACGAATATGGAGAGAAAGGCAGAGATAGAGAGAGGGAGAGATCTGCACAATCTGTAAGAGTATTTAAAGTCCGTTGTGGGGCGCAACGTTTTCCACGTGGCTGTAACGTTCTAGGAGCATCAATCCAATTGAGTTACTTGGCCCCACTTCAGTTAACATCACTACACACAATTAATCTATGGTCTAGGTAGCTCCATAGAAATGATGGCAATTACGAGACGCGCTCGCGGTCGGGCGAGGCTAATGAGCAGTAGGAGATCAGCTCAATTCATTCATCACTGATGATCACTGATGATCGCTGATGATGATCAGCAGCAGCTACAATCTGGAATGGGAATGGGAGTGGGAATGCGAATGGGAGCAAGGAGTGAGGAATGAGGAATGAGGAGCGTGGAACGAGGAGCGAGGAGCGAGGAGGAATGAGAATAAGTTTGGGTTGGGTTATGGACAAGGGCAACTCTGGCTGGAGTTTGAACTCGAACCGAAGCGTTTTCGGGGCGTGCCAATGGCGTTCTTATTAATTTGCTCAATTTCCACAAAACGAGTGAAAAGCAGAGAAGTGGAAGCAGCAGAAGAAGCAGAAGAAGAAGGAAAGTGGAAAAGGCCAAGGCAGAGGGAAAATGAAACGAAAAACTTAATTAAAATGTCGTAAACGAAAATTGTATGTTTGCTTCGCTGTCGGGTTGTCGATTGTTGGTTTGTTGTTGTTGTTGTTGTTGTTGTTGTTGTTGTTGTTGTTGTTGTGGTTGTTGTGGTTGTTGCTCGGGCAGGAGGCGATTAGCTCCCAAAATAATTAAGACATTTCACTTTGGACCTTCGGCCAAATGGAAAAATTGTTAATACAAATTGTTTGTTGCCCAATTTTGGTTGTACCATGTTTTTCCTCATCTATTGTTGTTGGTGCTACTTGTTGTTGCTGCCGCTTGTTGCCGTTGCTGCCGTCGCTGCCGCTGGTTGCCGTTGTTCTCGTTGCGGGGCTGCGACCGAAAACAATAAAAATGACTAATGGCAGCTAATTTCCCGTCGTCAGAGCAGAAATTGAAGTCAGAAGTCGTTGACGGAGTAGCAGAAGACGCACAACGCTGCAAGACGAAGAGGAGTTTTCACAATTTGGGCCACTTGCCCGTTTAACCAAATTGTTTGTAGGCGTCTCACAAACAAAATAAAATGTAGTTCGCTGACTTTGCGGGGGCGTTGCCTAATGGCCGTCACATGGGCAAGTGGTCAGTGCTCTTAATAACAGGACTAGCAACGGAACAACATCAACAAAGAGCGGCATTGACTCTTCCTGTTTGCATTCTTCACCTGTCGTTGACAATTTATGCATTTCATTAGCTTCAGCTGCTGCTCTTATTCAAATTAGCTCTCATCAACAAAATTCCTCTCAATTTGCATAAGTTTCATTTTATTTACCGCAATTTCCTTAACAATTTCCCACATATAACCGATCCAAGAGCATAAGACACACATATAAAGGGGACAAATGCTTAAGCTTAAGGAAAGAGTCGACAATGTCTTGCACTTAAAGACTCTCTTCAGTTGCGTCCCTTTGTTGTTGGAATATCTGAATGCAAATATTTAGCACACTCTAAATCGCTGCATCCAATTCATGTTATTTTCCTGACAACAGTTTGGTGCACAAAATTAATTGCACTTGGCCAAATAAAACGCCCAAAATAGTTTGCTAAATTTAATTACGCGCATATTCAAAAACAGCAGCAGCAGCAACAACAACAACGAGAACGACCAAAATAAATGTGACGACAACGCTGAAGAGCACACACATAAACGCACTGAAAGAGCGAGAGAGAGCAGCAATATCAACAGTAACAGCGACAACAACAACAAATGTCACAATGGCCGCTGCAGGCGTCGCAGCGACAGCGACGGCAAAAATATTTGTTGTTGTTGTTGTTGTTGATTAAAAATTGATCAAAAAACATAACAACACACAAATTATGCATGTTTGTGTTGTTGTCGCTGTTGTTGTTGGTGTGCGTGTCGCAGCGAATTGATTAAAAAGAGCAATGCGATTGAAATTTTATTGGTAAATTGAATAAAGTGCGCGCCGGGGCGCCAACAAAACTTGATTTTGTTTTTGCTGTTATTACTGTTGTTGTAGTTGTTTGGTTTTTGCTTGTGCTTGTGCTTTTGCTTTTGATTTTGCCTTTGCTACTGTTGTTTTGTGCTCTTGAAACGCCGCATCGCCGTCGCAGTCGACAGCGCTGCCAAAATGTTTGCTATAAATTAATGAGTCTGCACATTTCGTGCTCTTTGCATGTGTGTGTGTGTGTGTAATTGCATGTGTGAGTGTGTGTAGGCTTGCTTGCCATTGGCCAGTGTTGCTGCAATCAGGCAATTGGCTTTTGAGTGTTGTTTAAAGTCAGTGAACTGAGAGATAATTCAATTAGTGAATGCAATTCACATTCACAATCGCATTCACATTATCAGTTCATGAATTGTGCAATACTCGTTTAATTTGTATTTACTAATGAGTTATTTACTGCTCGATTAAATAATTAATCTCTTAATCCATCGAAAGAGAACTTTAAGCGAGAAATACCCAAAAGAGAAAATGAGTTTGTCAATTGATAAGGTGTGATAATTGGTACGCTTACCTTCATTGGCATCAGCTTGCTGCATGCAACGAGTTGTATGCTGCACTGTCTCCACCTCCAACTCCTCCACTTCCACTTCCACTTCTTCCTCCGCCTCCTGGTCGTCGTCGTCGTCGTTGTCGTCGTCATGCTCCTTGACCTCCTGCAGCTTTGACGCTGCCGCTGCATTAGCGCGCTGCAGCAGCGCCATGTGACGCAGCATGTGGGCGGACGCGGAGGCGGTGGCGGTGGCAGGGACGGGGACGGACGTGTTGCCACAGGCGCCAGGTCGATAATTGGAGCTGGAACTGGAGCCGCTAAGCGAGTGCAGCCCCAGAAACGGTGCCCAGCCGGCAGCGGCTGCATAAAGTTGCAGCGCGGACGCTGCATGCGAATGCGTGGGCGGATGAACTTGGCCTGGACCTGTTAGCCCGGCCAAAGCCATCTGCCCCAGGAGGGGGACTGTGTGTGCGCCTGCGCAGCTGCCGCCAGCTGCTTGAGCAGTTGATCCATTGAAGCAGGTGGGGAATAATGGGGGAGGGGGAAGATTGCCAACTGCCAACTGCCAACTGTTAGCTGTTAACTGTGGGCGTGGTGTGGGAGGCGCAACTGCTGCATTACACGTTGAATCAAAAAGTCGCGAGCACAACAACAATAACAACAACAACAGCAGCAACAATAGGACAAGGATGAGGAGACACTTTTGTGACCCGACCACGACTTGCTCCTAGATTTAGATACTGAGACGACCGGCGTTGCCAACGATGGCGACCCACTGTGCGGCGGCCGCGGCGGCGACAAACAAATTGATTCGAATTAAAATTACACTCAAAGCTCTGTGCGCTGATTTACGCGAAGAAGAGCGAGCGAGTGAGTGAGCGAGAGAGTGAGCGTGCGACTGAGCAATTGAGCGAGCGTGTGTAAGAGCGAAAGCGAGAGCGAAACAAAGCAGCCAGTCGGTGAGAGCGCGAGTGCAAGAGAGTGAGAAGAGGCGCGACGTCGCGACGTTTCAAAGTTGACGTCTAAATGAAAATGGCAAAGCGACCGCAGACGACGTTGACAACAAACGACGACAATACATACATACATATGTATGTTGTATGTATGTATGTGTATTTGCTTAATAAGTGCATATGTATGGCAACAACAAAAAGAACAACAGCAACAGCAATAGCAGCGACGGCAAAAAGTGTCGCAGCTTTGCTCTTGGTGGGTTTGTGTCCATGCTAAAAAGTGAGATGGCGACACCTGCAAAACAGCAGCAACAACAATAATAATAACAACAACAACAACAGCAACTGCGGCAACAACCAAGCATAAGCATTTTCAACACTTGTGGCCAGCTGTTGTTATTGCTGTTGTTGTTGCTGGTCGCATGCGCGACTGCAAGCAAAAATCATTAACGTTCAAATTTATGTGCGCCAAAGCGAGAAATAATAAAACGACAAACGCAGCAACAGCGCTGCCAACGCTGCCAACGCAGCGACGACGCCGTCGTCGTGCTCGTTGCAATAAAAAGAAAAATGGTTTCACTTAACAAACACGCCAAGGCGCTGTGCTCCCGCTCTCAACTGCAGCCCACTCCACACAACAGTCTCTCACACTCACACAACTCACACACACTCACACGCAGTCACACAGCGTAATAATGGTATTTTTCTGCCTCAGTGCGCGCATGCTAAAGAGAGAGCGCAAGTGCGAGCGAGTGAGCGCAAATACAAAGCATTAACAGCCAAGGCGTGAGAACGAGAGCGAGAATGCAAGAGCGAGAGCTCAGGGCGAGCGAGGCGCAACAGTCGACGGCAACGACAACGACAACGTCGTGAAAATGAAATGAAAAACGCTAAAAAAATTGATTTAAAGTGAATTTGTGTGCGTTGTGTGTGTGTGTGTGTATTGTGTGCGTGTGTGCATGTGTTGTGCTGCTTGCTGCCAGCGTATTCCAGTGTGTGTGTGTGTGTGTGTGTGCTCGCAGTCTGCGAAAGCGGCAGCACATGACAATAATAATGCGTGCAAGCGGGATAGCGCTACTAACACAGGCGTGGCCAAAGAAATACTGGGAAATTTGTTGCCTTATGATTATGGCCAATTTAAGCAGCGGCGCCGACAGCGCTGCTCCAACTGTAACAGATCCTCTGCCTGGCACAGGCAACTGACATTTTATTGATTGTTTTATGCGATTATAATGTAATAATGTCTTAAATATGCAGCGGCCGGGGGCTCAGAGCAGCCACCTCTGCTTTCCCCCAATGGGGCAGCTGCTCTTGTTGTTCCTGTTGTTGTGGCTGCTGCTGCGTTTTGCTGCTCTGCTCCTGCCTTGGTCTCTGCATACTGCGCAGCTGCGACTTTTGCGTCTTTTAAATGAATTATGCACACACACACACACACACAGACACGTGCACACTGTGGGGGAGTGAGTGAAAATTGCCGCCCTCGCTGACCATTTGCTGGGCTGCAGCTGCTTGGTGTCCGTCTCCAGCTCCTTTCAGTCTTGTGATTGGCAAAAAAGAGAATACCATTCACAATTTGCAGTCTGTACTCTTCATTTCCTTTCCTACTTCTGCCACGTACTGCTTTATATGCGCCTCTTACTCTTTCTCTTACAAGTTGTTCTTGTTTGGTGTGCTTTTTGTTTTTGTTTTTGTTTATTTTCTTTTTCTTTTTCTCTTTTTTCTTTTATCGGCACGCAAAAATCTATAAACGGGCAGCGGCCGCCGCACTCAACTCAATTCAATTAATTTTCACTTGATTTTTCCACACACAAACAAATTTTCATTTAACTTGCTGCGGGCGTTTTTCTCTTTCGTCTCTGTTTGCTCCCCACTTATTATTTTTGTTGTTGTCGTTCTTGTTGTTGTTGTCTTCGAAACTGTTTCTTTTGCTTATCGGACGCCATTTTCTTGCGCTTGATTTTCTATTAGGTTTCTCACCAGCCCTGGGTCAAAACTTGCCGCCAACCATCACCCCTCACCGCAACCTGCTCCTCTCCTACTCCGTAGCAGAAGAAGGTGGGGAACTGTTGCCATTTTGGATAGAAATCTCTTGTGACATTTGCGCTCTCTTTCATTATATTATTTTGTTTTTTTTGTTTGCTATTTTCATAGAACATATTTACGTATTATCATTATGTTTGTTTATTGTTATTCATTTTTTTTTGGTGTTATTATGATTAAATTTACATTTGCATTTTCATTTGTTCATTTTGTGTGCGTATGTGTGTGTGTGTCAATGATAAGCGTAATTAAAAATAAATCAAAATTATATGTATGTATATTTGAATAATTTCAATTCGCTTGATATTGTTTAGTTGGCTGAACGTTAAAATAGGAGATGAAGTGCGTTTGTACATAGTTGTGTAAATGTAGATAAATATTTTATTTGATATTATTATTATATAATAGTGTATATATGTAAGTATGTAGATATGTAGTATGTAATGGAGCGCCTATAGACTGCGAAATACTTAAGAAATCTGTCGATATAGAAAATATGATTCTCTTAAATACAGTATCTGCAATGGAGCAGCAACAACAAAGAGCAGCAGAGAGAGCATTGACTCATCATGTTTGAGTTCTTCACCTATCCACCATTTTATCAGCTTCAGCAGCTGCTGAACAAGAGTTCAAATTCACTCTCATCCCAGAACATTTCGCTTAACTTACAGCAGTTTTGTTTTGTTTACCGCAATTTCCTTAAGAATTTCCCATTAAGAACCGATCAATTGCACAAAGAGCATAAATACACATGCTGTTGCAAAGGGAACAAATGTTTAAGCAATATCTAAGAGTCGACACTGACTTGCACTTAAAGGATCTCTTCGGCTGCGTCTCTTTGCATAAGCTGCTTTAGTTTTGCTGTTGCAATAACTGAATGCAAAAACTTCATTGCTTAAACAGTGTTGTGTAACGTTAAATACGTTTACGAAGTTTATGAAGAAAACTTTCTAATTGCCCTGCAGGAAAAGGAATTACTGAATGTGTTAAAAGTAAATAAACAGGGGAAATCGTTTCCATTCGATCTGGAATCATCTAATTGAGATAATTTAAGTATTTAAATAGCTTATATCGGTACAAGTTCAATAATATCGAGTTCTATGTAATTTGTTTATTTCGAATCGAAATTCGATTCGAACGGCCGTTTGGTTTTGGGTTTATCAAATTGCCGCAATCACAAATCAATTATTATTAAAAGCGCATTAAAAACAATAAAAATTACATTAAAATAAAAGCGACACAACAACAACAACAACAACAACAGCAACAGCAAAAAGTTCTTAATCATTTTACATTCGAATCAAGCTGCGAATGCCTCTTGCTATGCGCTTATCAACGATGGATCCATATCAAGTCCCTAGCCCGGCCTTCCCCCTTTGCTACCACCTGCTACCAGTCGGTCCGCCCCAATTGCCCTCCATCTCCTCCTGCTGTTCTGGCTGTGATTTTTATTACACTTTATTATTATTATTTACCTACTGTCGACTAATTTGTTTTTAATTTGTGCTGATAAAATTGATGAATAAATAAAACGCACGTCGAGCAAATAATGAAATTAATAAGTGACTATATCTGTGTGTGGGTTGGAGGGCGCAGGGGTTGCAGTGGGGGGGTTAATAATCTAAAACAACTAAACGATAAACATGCCACAATAATAATTACAATAACAAATAACAAATAACAAATAATGCCAGCAAATAATGACATTATTTGCTCCCCGATTGATTTGTCAAATCAAAATTATTCGACTCGAATTGGAGCGCGCTGCGATATGACCCCAACTGGTAGTTGGGTGAAGGGGTGGGGTGTGTGAGGAGGGCAAAGTCGCAGCAGTAATGGGTTAGAATTACTGTAGGCAAATGCGGTTTATTAGACCGCAAAGTGACGCTACGATTGGAAATATGTAGAAGAGGCAGAGAAGTCGCATTCATTAGAGATTTTATTACTGATTTCATTAGTGGTTTCATTAGAGTGGTTTCATTAAAATGCTTTCATTAGTGATTTCATTAGAGATATCAATAGTGATTTCATTAGATATTTCATTAGCGATTTCATTAGCGATTTTCTTCCAAATTTAAGTCAAAAATGTATACTTATTAAATACCTTAATAAATTATTTATAATTTTGAAGAAAAGAAAAAGATTTTCAACTTGAAAAGGTTTTAATAAATGATGTAAGTATCTTACGGATAATACAACTATTATATAAAGAGATTACTCCATGATATCAGCATTGAATTCAACTGTTTCTAAGGCTAGTAATAGCTGACATATATGTTCTACACTGCCTTGAAATGGAACCCAAACTAATCTATAGTTGAAATGAAAACTCATTGAAAACACTCAAAGAAATTCACTTTAGTTTTCACAATTTTTATTTTTCTATAATAAAATGTTATGCAAACCAATATTTCATAAACAAATAGTTATAGTTCTTTACATCACATAGTTACATCTTTAAATTTATTTATTTATTTACAAAATAGTTGAAATTATTATACATTTGTTGTTTAAATTGTATGAATACTATCTTTTAACAACAACGTTTTCCTATGTTTTTACACATTTCTTTACATAACAAAAATTGTGAATTTACAGACAATAAATGTGCATTTCTTAGTAATGCACAAAATGTATAAAAATGGAGAAAAATGTGCATAAACTTTGTTGTGTTAAGAAGATTAAAGACTTAAGTCTTCACTTACTTTTTGACGCTATTTTCACAGTCGAAAATTGAAGGTATTTATATATTTTACTTAAGCCAATGTATTGAGTGCTCAAATGCCCTAACAAAACTGCTGTAGTGTACACTCCTTACTCTCAATTGAGAGAGATAAGATGAGAGAAGAAAGTATTTTTTGAAGAACTTTAAAACAATGAAAAGAACTCTAATTGTAGTTCAGGTTTGTCTTTATGCAGTGCTTAAATGCCCTAATCTAATGATTGTAGCGCACATGAACTAATTCCAAATAATGAAATAATGCGTGTGTTTGCTATCATAGAATGCTGAATGGGGAAGGGAACATAATGACTTTATTAGCTAAGCACAACTCATAAATGTGACAGGAGACAGCAGAGGGATGGCGAGAGAGAGAGAGAGAGTGGGGAGGGGGAGGAGAATGAGGGAGACAGTGGAGAGACTGCAGAGGAGCAGAGAGCAGAGCTGGAGAAAGGTAGACATGTCTGTTGCTCAATGTGAGAATTTGCTGGGGCCAACGATCAATGCAGGTGGGTGTAAAGGTGTGTGTGTGTGTGTGTGTGTGTGTGTGGGTGTGTGTGTGTGTGTGGGTGTGTGTGACAGCAAGATATGCAGACAGACATAGGGGTTGGCACATTTGTTGATTTGTTTTAGGCGATAAGCACTTAAATTAAGTCTTAATTCCTAATGCCTCTTGTTGCACACGTGTCGCTGCTGCCACAAAGTGTGAGACGCACACAACGCTGGTAAGGGAAGGAGAAGGGGGTGGAGAGGGGAGAGGGAGTGCAAAGGTGGCACTGTTGCCCTGTGAAATGGACATTTAATTATTTGCTGTGATTAAACACACAGAGTGAGAATGCGGTTACCCTCTACTTCCCTCTCTCTCTCACTCTCTCTCTGTCCCCTCTCACTCCCTCTCTCGCTCTCTCTCTCTCTCTCTCTGTATAGCTGTGACGTGTGTCAATTCTCGAGCAGCAGCAGGAGAGGCTGCAGGGACAAGGGGGAGGATTGCCGCTCTGCCAGCTTCATATTCCAATTATTTATCTTATCAGCGTATCAAACAGTTTTGATTTTCATGTTGCCGTTGCCGTTGCCGTTGCCACAAATAGTCCAACACACACACACACACAGACGCCCCAGCTCAAGTCCAAAAAGTGCTCGTGCCACACCCCCCTCCCACTGCTGCCCCACCCCCACCCCACCCCCGTCAACCTATGGCAATCCCTTGTTGCACTACTTCTGACAGTTGACAGTTGCATCAGCGCGGCGAGCAAGGATGAGCAGCAGCAGGAGCAGCAGCAGGAGGATGCGTGGATGTGGTTGTGGTTGTGGATGTGCATCAGAAGCTGGTATCTTTTGCCTCTAATTTAGTATCTATGAGATACATATGTATCTATCGAGCTGTAACTCATTGTATTATGAAAATATTTATCTTTCCCAGCTGGGAAATTTGAGCAACCCCCTGTTCCCCTCTCCAGTCTGTCTGCTGTCTGAAGTGCAAAGTGGTGTGTTGTGTGTGTGTGTGTTGTGCGCAACGCTTGTCAAATTAATGAGATTTAGAGTTTTGATTTCTGATCGATCGACTGCGATAAGAAATGCAACCACAAAACGCGTCTAAGTAGATGATTAAAGCGAACAGAAGAAGCGGCAAAGCCAAACCAGAAACTGTTTATGCACACACACAGAGCAGAGGAGAAGAGAAGAAGAGAAGGGGTTAAAGGTTACACTAAACGAGTAATCAAAGCAAGTAATTAATTATGACAAAGAGAGTTGAATCTTCAAGTACTTAAGTGCAATCAAATCAAATTGCTTCTTCAGGTAGAGAGACAGCGAAAGAGAGAAGGAAGGAGAAAGCACAGAAGCAGCAGCCGTGGCGCCATCTAGCGTGATATTTTAGACAATTGAAAATCCTTAAATTACTTGAAGGAGGGAATTACTTCTATTTTTAGATGAACTTCTTCTCAGTAAAGTCACACAAGTTCTAAAGATAATTTTACTATAAGAAAACTTTTTGTCGTACAAATCTTAAGGTTCTATAAAACAAACAGAGAGATTTTAAATGAACGAAATTGCCCTAAATTAATTAACTAAAAACTAGTTCAACTGTAATTTAATTTAAAGCGAAATATACATGTGTATTTCAAGGAGGTTTAACTGCAACATACTTATAGAGAAAGATAATAGATGATAAGGAAAGATGTTAGAGGAAATTCTAAAGAAAAGCGTGCAATTTTCCGCCTTTAAATATATATTTTAAATTATCAAGTTTTTGTTATAAGTGTAGAGAAAGTCAGGAGAGGGAAAGCGAATTGGGCTCTTTAATGGATAATAAATATATAATAAATATATATAAATATATAAATATATATATATATATATATATATATATATATATATATATATATATATATAAAATAGTATAATGGATAATATAATAATATGCTTTTAAAGTTCTGTAAGTTTTCAAACTTTCAAGAGAAGTAGAAAGGAATTCATAGAATATAACTATAAGAATAAGGAGAAGTCGCATGGGAATAGAAGATAGATAGAGAAGAAGTTACAGAGAGAAGTTGTAGCGAAGAATATAAGGAAATATAAAAAGAAGAAGATATGATGAGGATATAAAGGAGAAGTTATATAGAAGCATATGAGGGGAAGAAGATATAGAGAAGAAGGTGTAGAGAATAATATGTTGAGAGAGAAAGATATACTGAAGGAAAAGCGAGGACGTACAGAAAAGAATATATAGAAAGCAAAATATGCAGAAGAAGATATGAAAAAGAAAAAGAGTAAATGGAAGATATACGGAAGAAGATGAGGGGTGGAATATAAAGAGATATGAAGACGTAGAGAAGAAGATGTGGAGAAGAAGAAGAAGGTGTAGAGAACAACATGTTGAGAGAGAAAGATATACCAAAGGGAAAGGAAAGAAATATAGATAAAAATATATAGAAAGCAAGATATGCAGAAGAAGATATGGAGAAGAAGATATACAGAAGAAGATATAGAGAATAAGATATGAAAAAGAAAAAGAGTAAGCGATATGGAGAGGAAGATGTACGGAAGAAGATGAAGTGCGGAATATAAAGAGTAGAATGTAAGGAGAGTAAGACAAAGAGAATAAGATGCAGAGAAGAAGGTGTAGAGAAGAAGATATAGGAAAGTGTATATAGAAAAGAAGATATGCAGAAGAAGATATACCGATTAAGATATATATATAGATGAAATAGATAAAGAGTAAACGGAAGATATACGGAAGAAGATGAAGTGCGGAATATAAAGAGTAGAATGTATGGAGAGTAAGACAAAGAGATGAAGACGTAGAGAAGAAGATGTAGAGAAGAAGGTGTAGAGAAAAATGTGCAGAAAAGAATATATATTTAAAGAAGATAAAGAGAACAAGATAGACTGAAGAAGACAAAGTGAAGGAGATATAGAAAAGTGTATATAGAAAAGCAAGATATACTGAAGAAGGTATGGCACATAGGATATAGAGAAGAATACGTAGTAAACAGATATTATGTAGAATATATTGCAAGAATATATAGAGAACAAGACATACTGAAGAAGATAAATGAATGTGGAAAATGATGTAAAAGAGGAAGCTACACAGAGGAAGATAAAATAACAGAATAAGTTATAGAGAATAAGTGATTGACATAAGAATATAGATATATAGAAGAGAAGTTATATAGAAGAGAAAGATCTAGAAAGACGCAATAGACAACATATATGTATAAGTAGAAGAAGACATACGAATATACAGTAACAAATCTCAATCAGAAAACTGAAGACTCTGTCTAATGATGCAACTGTCTGCTCGTTCCCCCAGAAGGTAATTACTGAATGAACCCCACTTAAACTGAATGCCATTCACTTCTCTCACCTCAAAGCATAGGGAATGAGCTGTGCAAGAGGAAGGGAGTGGGGGGGAGGGAGGGAGTGTGTAAATGTAACATGTAACTTGTAACGTGTAACTTGTAAATATGCAAATGCATATGTTAAATAGATGAGATTTTATTGCATTTGTTTTTGGCGTAAGCAAAAGACAATCATAACAAAAGTGTAAAAGTTGTCACATAGTGGAAGCCCGGAGTTACCTATGAGAAGGGGGTGAACACAAAGGGCGGGTGGGGGAGGAAGGGGAGGGCAGCGAGGGGTGCCAGCAACTCAAATTGACTTCTAAAAGCAGCAAAATCAGCAAAAAATTTGCATTTCAATAAACGATTATCGTAACTTTGCGTACGGCTTTGGTTACGCTTTACGCTCGACGGTTTACGGTTTACGGCACTTTTTCCTACCCCCCACTCCCCCCTCCATCCCCTCTGCCATCGTGGAGCCAACACTTGGGTTTAGGGGTCGCAAAAAAGGTCGACATAGGCTGAGAAATTGGTTAGGTTCGTTTGCTGACGAGGGTGCACCGACAGCAAAGGGAGGGAGGAGTAGAAAAGTGGGGCAGAGAGAAGAGAGGCAGAGAGGAAGATGAGTGGGCGTCGGTTTACGACAGTCAACGGGCAAATTGTCGTTGTAAAAGTCAAATGTGGAAAATTTATTTTATATTTTTAGCTTTTAAATTAAATAAAGTTTTTGTCGCCGTCGTTTTATTTGCATTGGCATTTTGTCACCTTTGACCTGCCTACCCCACAAAGCTGCTCCCAATTTCCACTCACGTTCAAAACCTCTCTCTGTCTCTCTCTCGCTCTCTATCTCTCTCTGTCTCTCTGTCTCTGTCTGTCTGTATGTGTGTTTATTGTTTAGGCTTTTTACGGTTTGTTTCGGTTCTGTGTGCTTCGACTTCTGAGCGGGTGTTTTGGGCAAAGGGCTGGTAAGATGGGGGGAGGTGAGGGGGTGCTGGCTTTCAGGATGGCATCACCACAAATCACAGCTCACGTACGACGCTTAAATATGGCGCTCGTTTCATGTCCGTGTCCGGCAAAGCAGAAAAATAACAATAATAATAACAAAAGAAACAAACGTCAGCATGTGTGTGTGTGTGTGTGTGTGTGTGAGCGAGAGAGGTATGAGCAAAAGAGAGGGAGAGCGTAAGAGAAATGGCAACAGCAACCCATTCCGTCCAAACTGTCCATTCTGCATGCAAACGCAATTTGATAACGAGCGAACGTATTAATATCATTGAGCTCCATTATTTCAGTAGCCCTCCTCCCCCTCACACACACACACACACACACGCACACACATAGACATTCTCCCATTTGAACTCCCCAAAAATCGCAGGCATTCCCAATGGTTGCGTCAAAAAAATGATGTTCAATTTGCTGGCGCAACAAAACAACTGAGAAATGTGGCTCAAAAAAGCAGAAGTCGCTGTCAGAATGCGCTATAATTGCCTGTATTATATGATAAATTGTATCCTATCCTGTATCATATATCATGGATATATATACCTGTACATAGACAGAGAGAGCGAGAGAGAGAGAGAGAGAGAGTTAATAGCCAGCATCAAATCAAACCATTAAGCATAGTTCTCTCTATCTAAAGTTGCGCTGTAAGATTACAGTTTAAGTTAAATAATAATATTTAAAGGAAATTTGTTTAATATTTATTTTTAATTTATTATTTTTTATCATTTATTATTTTTTATTTTTAATTTTTATTTTTTTATGACTTATTATTTATTATTTATTGTTTATTATTTTTTATTATTATTATTTATTATTTATTTTTTATAATTTTTAATATTTATTATTTATTATTTATTATTTATTATTTATTATTTATTATTTATTATTTATTATTTATTATTTATTATTTATTATTTATTATTTATTATTTATTATTTATTATTTATTATTTATTATTTATTATTTATTATTTATTATTTATTGTTTATTGTTTATTATTTATTATTTATTATTTATTATTTATTATTTATTATTTATTATTTATTATTTATTATTTATTATTTATTATTTATTATTTATTATTTATTATTTATTATTTATTATTTATTATTTATTATTTATTATTTATTATTTATTATTTATTTTGTATTATTTATTATTTATTATTTATTATTTATTATTTATTATTTATTATTTATTATTTATTATTTATTATTTATTATTTATTATTTATTATTTATTATTTATTATTTATTATTTATTATTTATTATTAATTATTTATTATTTATTATTTATTATTTATTATTTATTATTTATTATTTATTATTTATTATTTATTATTTATTATTTATTATTTATTATTTATTATTTATTATTTATTATTTATTATTTATTATTTATTATTTATTATTTATTATTTATTATTTATTATTTATTATTTATTATTTATTATTTATTATTTATTATTTATTATTTATTATTTATTATTTATTATTTATTATTTATTATTTATTATTTATTATTTATTATTTATTATTTATTATTTATTATTTATTATTTATTATTTATTATTTATTATTTATTATTTATTATTTATTATTTATTATTTATTATTTATTATTTATTATTTATTATTTACTATTTATTATTTATTATTTATTATTTATTATTTATTATTTATTATTTATTATTTATTATTTATTATTTATTATTTATTATTTATTATTTATTATTTATTATTTATTATTTATTATTTATTATTTATTATTTATTATTTATTATTTATTATTTATTATTTATTATTTATTATTTATTATTTATTATTTATTATTTATTATTTATTATTTACTATTTATTATTTATTATTTATTATTTATTATTTATTATTTATTATTTATTATTTATTATTTATTATTTATTATTTATTATTTATTATTTATTATTTATTATTTATTATTTATTATTTATTATTTATTATTTATTATTTATTATTTATTATTTATTATTTATTATTTATTATTTATTATTTATTATTTATTATTTATTATTTATTATTTATTATTTATTATTTATTATTTATTATTTATTATTTATTATTTATTATTTATTATTTATTATTTATTATTTATTATTTATTATTTATTATTTATTATTTATTATTTATTATTTATTATTTATTATTTATTATTTATTATTTATTATTTATTATTTGTTATTTATTATTTATTATTTATTATTTATTATTTATTATTTATTATTTATTATTTAGTTTATTTCGCAATCTCTTCTCTTCTTCTATCGCTCTTCCTAGCAAGCGTCCTTTCTCTCTTTCTATCTCACTTTCTCTTTCTCTTTCCCTTTCTCTTTCTCTCTTTCTCTTTCTCCCTCTCTCTTTCTCTTTGTCTCTCGAAATCTTCCGTTTCGTTCTGCCTTCAACAGAGCACAAAACGTTTACGAACGCAGAGCACAAAGAGTAAACGCAATTACAGAGCATAAACGTCTGTCTGTCCAATGCATTCATGTGAATCAGAGGGCGGTGTATTCATTCATATATTCCGATGCATTCAGTTATTTCGAATCAATTCCAATTGACAGGGTGTCAACTTTTATTGCAGTTTGTCTGTTTTTCGACTTCGATTTCGAGTTCGGGCTCCGATTCCGATTTCGATTCGAGGCCAATGGTTGACAGTTGGGTGCGAATGCTCCGAATGTTGCACAGATAACTTGCAACATGTTCAAAAATGTGTGCAAAAGTGTGTGGCATGTCTTCAATTGCAAACACGTCACAAAATTTCAAGTGCGCTGCAAAACAGATGAATGGAAGGGTGTTGGCGAGGAGGGAAGAGAGGGGGAAGTGGGGGTGGTGGGGTGGTGTGAGCTTGACAGGCTTGCATAACTGGCTGGGTTGCTTATCGGCGCCCGTGTGCAACATATTGCCACAATTCGTTGCCACAATTTCGTTGCTCCACGTTGCATTGGCAATTGTGACTGATGGCCAATAAATTTTTACAGTCATGCACTGGACATGGACGTGGCGTACACAGTGTGTATGGTGGGGGATTGGGAGGAGCTGATGGAGTAGAGGGGCAGAGGGAGAGGGGCTACATGTCGATTACTTTATGTGCCCGCTGGCCTGGAGCCGGGCTTATTAAATAAATCACACAAAAAACAAGGCACATCGATGATGTAGGAGCCGCAGCAGAGCAGCATAGAAAGGGGTGCCAGGGAGGTAGGGGTGGGTAGGGTAGGGGCAGGTCAGAGGATCACCATGGTGGCACTTGTCATTGCCAGCGCCTGACGCGGGCTCCATAAATTCATGTGCCCAATTATCTCATTTGTCTACGCATAACGGAAATGTGAGACAAGCGCTGATAGTAGGAAGAGGAAGGGGGAGCCGCAGCAGGGCAGGAGTGGCACACACATCCCCCCAAGTTGTGCATAACGCGATCACAGTTCGATCCTCACAGACATTTCATTTCATTCGCTTGGCATTTCAATTTCTCAACTGCAGCGAGGTCAGAGTTCAATTCGCCTAGCACAACAACGAGCAGAGGCAACGCTTGTTTTCAGGCTCCATTTCCATTTCCATTTCCATTTCGATTTCCAACTCAGCTTCAGTTCGACTGTTTGTCTTGTCGCCTGCTCACTTTGCCCCTGGGCTCGGCTCTGTTATCAGCATCGCTGGCTTATCACAGAAACTGCCAGCAAAGCATAAAATATACTCTGCACCCAAAGCAATTGGTGAGACAGAGAGCGAGAGAGAGGGGGGGGGGGAGTGCAGGCGCTAAGGTCACTGCGGGGGACGACCTAGTCGCATTTCGATTCGACAAATTCTCAGCTCTCGACTTGCCACTTGCCGCTTGTCTCTCGTCCCGCGTCCCTCGTCGTCTCGTCTCGCCAGCCCCACATCTCCCAATTGGATTCTGACAAGCGGCTGCCTTCAATAATAATTTGGCCATGACTAATTGGATTTATTGGAATCGAATTTATTATGTTATGCTTATTTAATATTAAATTTATGCGCTGTTTATTTTGTCTTTAGCCATTTGCCGTTTGCCGTTTGCCATTTGCCACGCAACGAAGCGACTCGACTGAATGGTGTGTGTGCTTGTCGGTGTGTGTGTGTGTGTAGGGGGAGGCAGGGAAGTCGCAGCTATAAACTATTAGCTAATCATTGTCCAACTGTCGAATCGCTCGAGCAGCGCTGTGCTTATAGAGAAATCACATGAGAATTCAACTGAGAATTCATTTAAGAAAATTCTAAAGATTGCTTGGAATTTGCCTTAAAATAATAAAGAAAACTTTTATATTGTTAATGTTTCCATCATGTAATTAAAATATAATGAATAAATATATTATTCACTATGTAGACAATATGCTATTAATTATAATAATAATATAATTATTCTAAAAATTCAACTAATTACTTATCTGAGCATATTCTTTAGATAGTTTGAAATATGAAAATATTTATTTTGTTAATTTTATTCATCATGAAATTTAAAATATAATAAAGCAAAAATATATTTTGTATTATATGTATATATATATTTTTTTTTGTAAATAACAGACAAGTAAAAACATTCAACTGAAAATTCATTTTGAAAAATTCGCATGATAGTTTGCAGTAAGTCTTAAAATAATAAAGAAACCATATTTTCATATCTTTTCATATAATAAATATTTAATATATATATATAGATAAGTTACTATTAACGATTTTATTTTAAGAAATCATAATTTATTTAAGAAATTTCTTAAGACAATTTATTATTAAGCATTCAAATCATAGTCTAGTGCAGAAAATTCTCAAGATTGTTTGGAATACTGCTTAAAATAATAAATAATAAGATAATAATAATAATAAGATATATAATATATTATTTAAATTAATACGTAATAAAATACGTTAAATAATAAACTGAAAATAAACTAAATATTGATAGTATATTTAAACTTTATAGTCGTTAATATTTAAGTCTTTACTCGATTTTCATTGGTTGAATTGGGGCTTTCCCAGTCCTTAAAACCAATGTAACTAAATATATATATATATATATATATATATATATATATATCTTTGAATACTCCCATGAATTTGTAACTTCTCTTTAAATTATTATTAACTATTTTGAGCTATAACAATTGTTTAATTCATTGAAATTATTTGTTAAATTTTTCTAACTTAAAAATATTTATTTATAATTTAGTTTAAGCATATATAAAATAAATAATTGTTACTTAACATTTAATTTAATTGTAATAAATATTTTCTTAGCTTTACATTTATCCATTTATGCTAACGATGTAAATCAAAGCAGAATAACGATAATTAAAATTTATCGATACATCTCTGTTCGGCACTGCAATGTTTAGATGTGTTCGCTTATCCATACCCCAATTCAGTAAGATTTTCATGTGCAGTCTCAGCCTCAAGTCTTATAATCCAAATTACAATTAAACTAATAGTTTTGATTTATGAATTTATTCAACATTTTAACATTAAATGTGTATTTATAAATTATTGAATTAGGCGTAAATAAATATAGTTTTAATTAAATGTAATTACATTTAATTATGTTAAATAAATCAAAGAGTATAAATAGCAATTTATTTTGAGATAAAATAACTTATATTATTATCGATAGAGATAATTAATCGACTGCAACTGCTGCTATCATTACTATCGATTCGTTTGCAGCTACGCTCTATGCTTATAGTTAAGTGAAGCGAATTGCAACACAAAATTATACCCTGTAAAATGTGTTGGCAGACTGAAGAGTGAGAAAAAGAGATGAAAGATAAAAATAATTTAAATTATATTACTTATTACTGATTACTTATTACTTATTACTTATTACTTATTAGTCGACGCCCAAGTCAATTTATTGCTGGTATCATAACACTCGGAAACTGTTTAACGTTTAACGTTTAATCATGCTCTGACAATGATGATCTATTAGCTCATTGTGATATGATAAAGTTGCTGTTTATAGGCTTACATTGTACGCCCCCTCCCCGCTGCCTACGTGCAGCTCCAAGCACGACAGGCTCCACAACTTCAATGCCTTGCTCTATGTCTTTCCCTTTCTACACACGCTGCACCCCTCCTACCCTTCCACAATTGATGGGGGGTATTCATAGCAAACACCTGCCAGTCTTTGGTCAGGGGGTATTTGTGACTGTCTGTTTTGGCTTGGGCTTCTGCTCCAGTTACAGTTACAGTTGCCAGGTCTATTTGTGGCCAAAAAGGAAATGGCAAATGGGAAAGCTGGAAAGCAGGAAAATAGGAACATAGGAAAATGGGCCGAGGAGCAGGCTCTGAGGCGCCGCTAATGACCCTAATAAACAGTTTTGTGGGCGCTACGCATACTAATGAGCATCCGGACTAGCGGCTGTTACAGCAGCACCAGCAACAGCAACAACAACAACAACACAACAACAACAGCAACAGCAACAACAACAATGCAAAATGTGCTACAAAGTGCAGGACGTCAACACCTTGCACTGTTCTCTCTCTCTCTCTTCCTCTGCTCTTTTCTAAGTCTGAGTCTGTGGCTATAACTTCTCTTTTCCTTCTCCTCTCCCTCTCTCTCTTTCTCTATCTCTCTCTCACTCCCTCGCCGTCTCAGTCGCCACGTAATGAGCAATCCATCTGCACAACACCCGCACGTAGTTTAGTGAAATTTGTTGATTTACATGATTCAAACTATGCCATCCCCACCATATCTTGCTTGCTCCCTCCCTCCTGTTGCCAGCCAACCCTCCGCACTCGGTGTGTGCGCCCTTTGTGCCCTGTCCGAGGAGGAGTTCAGCATGTGTGTGTGTCGTTCTCGCAGCTTAATAAATTGTTTGCCATTAATAACAATAAAAATAGATAATCTCCGTATAACAAATTAATGATGTGCGCACCAAATAGACAAATGCAAAGACAGCGCAAGAGAGAGAGAGAGAGAAAGAGAGGGGGAGAGAGTGAGAGAGAGAGATAGGAATGGACAGGACAAGTTGTAAAGACAGTTAAACGAGAGAGAGCCAGAGCGAGAGAGAGAGAGAGAGAGAGAGAGAGAGATGAGATGGAGAGAGTCGAAATGAAAGGAAAAAGTTGTGAAGAAATATGAAAACTTCACTTGCTTATTATATATTACACTCTCCAACAAAATACATTATTCTAAATACATACTCAGTACAATATTTAGAGTAATTACTGTACGTAAAATAAGACAAGTTAATTAAATCATCGCTATAACAATTACGTTTTAATTAAAACAATTTTTACTTGAAATGAGCACACAAAAAGTTAAAGTTAATTTTCGTTAGAGAACAAAATGAAACTATGAGGAAACCCGGAGAATGAGTTGAAAAAACCTAATAAAACTCGCAAAATCTTAAACTTAACTCTTCTTAAAATAATTACAACAACTTTAAAACTAGCAAGGAGTAGTAAAAAGGACACACAACAACTTCAAATCAGTTTCAGTTAAAGATGCTGCTAAATCTTAAAAAAAAGTAGCTAAAATCATATAAAAAGTTCAATGGAAACTGTCTAACAAAATTGTTATTTTAATACAACAGCAAAATGGTGGGAAAATCATAAAATGAACAACCTAAAAACTTAGAATAAAATCTTGTAGTAAGTCAAACAAATCTTTATATCATTTTAATATAATATATCTTAATATAAGTAAACAAATTTAGGCAACATGAAACAAACATCTTGAAGTAGATATTTTGTGTTATTAGAGAGAGTATGGAATACCTTAATGATATCTCAATGTAATGACAGACAATACTTTCTTAAAGAAGATTACAAAAAGAAGTAATCGTCTTGGACTCATAGAAACTCGCAGAAAGAACTCTCGGGTCTGATGAGCTTTGTGGTGTTCAAATTGTTGTTGTGCAGTGTTGTTGGGCTAACGGTACTTGCTGGTGGTTGCACCATGGGCCGCTCGAAAGTCAAAAGTCGCCAAGGCAAGGTACTGCATGTACTTGTATGAACGTGCCACTTGCCACAGCAACAACTCCCCCGGGAGCCATGTAGTTGAGTACGGATTTGAAGTAAATTAAAAGTCACTCACACCACAGGGCAGCCTGCTGAGGGGTCGTGGTCGTCTCACTGGTATACTCCATTCCCCCCTCCTCATTTCCCCTTGCACCCTTACCCCGGTCGTCCTGTCGGCTGTCCATGTCCCTTTCATACAGTGTCCTGGCCACGCACTTGAGTTCATTATTATGATATTTGGTGTCAGCGCCATCCCCGGAATCTGCCTTTACCCCTGCCCCTGCCCCTGCCACTCTTCCTCCTCCTGCTTCGGATGCTGCTGCTGCTGCTGCTGTTGTGGTTGCTTATGGGCGTGGCAGCGTGTGGGCTAAAACTCAATTATAACAATATGCTCAGATTTTCATAGCGAGTTTTTGGGTTTCTGGGTTTTTCAATTTGTACGCGCTACCTGCCACAGCACACCATGCAACGGATGGAGGAGGCAGCTCCATAAAAACTTTCAGTCCATAAACTACTCGTTTGACCATAACTATGGGCTAATAAGCCGACGCATCGCTCTGTTTCTGGCTAACAAAATAAACTACAAGAAACTATAAAAAAATCAAAAAATCAAAAAATCAAATTTCAAAATCAAAACAAAGAAAGTGGAGCATGAACCATGACGTCCTCAGCTCCAACGCCATCTGCAGCTCCAATTCCGGACCAAACAACTTCATCTCGAACTTGGCCTAAGAAATGCCTGCTAATCATCGTACAATGAAATAAATTACAAACATTGTTCGGGCTTGTAGACAGCGCTGATCATGAGCTCCCATTCTCAATCCCATTCTCAATCCCATTCTCATTCCCATTCCCATTCTCATTCTCATTCTCGTTCGCGTTTCTTTTCTCGCGCACTTCCCCCTTGGCGCGGCGATTCTGACCCGCTGTGAAAATTGAAAAGCGCTCGAAAGTAAATAGAAAACGCTCGAGAGTCCAAAACACTGAGGCGCAAAGATTAACACCAGCTCCAGGCCAGTTTTTCAGGCCAATTCCAGGCATCGTCCAAAGAGTGTGAATAAATTAAGGCATCAAGATCATAATACAAACGATCTTCCACGATAAACACTTTGATTAGCAATCTGTTGTCTGTCTGTGTGTGTGTGTGTGTGTGTTTGTGTGTGTGTGAGTGGCAACTCCCGCTGCGAAATTGAAATGGAAGCGGCAGCAAAACGAGCCAACAACAACAATAACAACAACAACAAAAGAAGCCCAAAACTCACAGCGAACTCAAGTCGAAGTCGAAGTCGAAGTTGGTTAAAAGAGCGGCAAACACCAAAATGCCCATAATTATGACAATCAGTTGTTATCGTTGTTGTTGTTGTTGTTGTTGTTATTGTTGTTGTTGTTATTGTTGCTGCCTTCGTTGTTGCTGTTATTGTTGTTACCATGTTTATGATGAAGCGTTAATCCGCATTGTTGCTACGTTGTTATTCAGTTGTTGGCTTAAGAATCTGTTACACAAAACTTAAAAGCGTCGCTTTAATAACTTTATTGATTTCGATTAAGCGCTATAACGTAGGGTGCCACAGCGGGCATATCGATAATGATGCGCACTTTGACACATTGCCGAGGGCAAAGCGGAATTCTTCTGCTAAGACTTAACTTCTCTTTAGCGGAACTTCTTTAAGAACAACTTGTCTAGTTGAAACTTCTTGAAAATTATATTCTCTAAGACATAGGAGATACCTAGGGTAACTTCTCTATAAGCAACTTCTTCAAAAACACCTCGTCAAGGAAGAACTTCTCTAAAGGGATCTTCTCTAAAATTATATTCT
Source organism: Drosophila macrospina (assembly GCA_035042075.1). Classification (NCBI taxonomy): domain Eukaryota; kingdom Metazoa; phylum Arthropoda; class Insecta; order Diptera; family Drosophilidae; genus Drosophila; species Drosophila macrospina. Next base: position 6,717,249 of record JAWNLW010000340.1, read on the forward strand.
CTAAAAGGAACTGCTCTGCAAGCAACTTCTCTAGAATACACATCTTCTTGCGCAACTTCTCTACTACCAACTTCTTCAAAAACAACTTTTCATGGAGGAACTTCTCTATAAGGAACTGCTCTATATATATTCAATTCTCTAAAACACCTAAAATCAAGTTCTTTAAAAACAACTTATCTAGGAGCAACTTCTCTAAAAACGAACTTCTCTAACATTTTTTCTCTAAAAGAAACTTCTCAACAACACACAACTTCAAACGCAACTTTTTTAAAATTAACTTGTCTAGGAGCAACTTCTCTAAAATGAACTTATCTTAACTTATCTGAGCTATTTAAAATCAACGTCTCTAAAACATTCACAACTCCAATGGGTTCTTTTTTTAGACTAAAACTACCTTTTTATTTGCAACTTCTCTAACAGGTACTTCTCTATAAGACATGTATCTGAATACAACTTCTCTAGCAAGAATTTCTCTTAAAAGAACTTCTCTGAAAGAAACTTATGTAAATTTTAAAGGAATTTTCTCTTAAAAGAGCTTCTGTGAAAGAAACTTCTCCAAAAGAAGTTCTAAAACTAACTTCATTAAGTGGAGCTTCTGTAGAAGCAATATAAACTTCTCTTATAGGGTTTTCTCTCTAATTAATTTAAATTGAAACTCTCTTAAAGGAACTTTCCCTGACATTCATCTACAGGTGGAATTTCTTCGGAATGAACTTCTCTAAAATCAACTTCTTTAAAAACAACATGTCTGGAAAGAACTGCTCTAAAAGGAACTTCTCTATAACGAATATTTCTCAATTTAAACCCACTTAAATAAACTTAACTGAAACGTACTTCTCGCATAGAAACTTCTCTCAAAGAAATGTATGGAAAGCATCATCTGTAGACGGAATTTCTCTATGAAGAACTTCTCTAAAATAGCAAGCATCTTCTCTAATAGTGATTTCTTTTGGTGTCTTACTTCTTGAACAATAGTTCTTAATAAACAATAATACAAGCTTTGAGCTGTGAGAGAATCAGTTATGTGATAAGAAATTTCCAAGCTAATTGATATGATTTGATATCAAAGGGCAGCACATACATTAGTCGGCGTAGACGATTGTAGGACAGAGGCCAATAAACAATAATTCTTGAACAATAAGGCAAACAAAAATATCTTTTGAGCTCAATAAAAACTCATTTACAATAAGCAAACTGAGAAACACAAGCAGACAGATACAGATACAGATGAAGCTGAAGATACAGATACAGTATTAAAGATAGACTGAAAAGGTGAATCCGTAAAATTATGAGCCAAAGCAGAGAGTATTTCTTCTTTTTTGTTGTATGGTCAAGAGGGCTTAAGGAGGCAGTCGAAAAAAAATAACAAAAAAAGAAAAATAATAATAATAATTTAATGAAAAACGTGTGAAGAATAGTTAAAAGCGACCAATTTGATTTGCATCGAAAAGTAATTGAGCCACAAAAGTTATGGACGCGCGACGGGGGCACACGACCACGAAACGAATGGAAGAAGCCGCAACTGAAGGGGCTGGAGGCAGGGGAAGCGCAAGAGGCAGAGGGAAGAAGTGAAAGAAGAGCAAAGTGGAGCAAGAGGAGCGAGAAGAAACGAGAGAGAAAGAAGAGAAGTTAAGCAAGGGGGAAACTTAACTGATCTGAAGTCAACTGAAAGCTGCTCGAGAAATCTACAAGCACACACACACACACACACACACACACACACACACACACACACACACACATGGACACACACACATGCACAGAGTGAACGCTTACAGAAAATCTTTCAAATCATGCACAATTATTAAAATACATAAACGTAATAATCATATCAACAGGGCAGCATCGACAACCACAAAAGGGGGAAAGCAACATGCGGAATCATTAACAGCATGCAGCAGCAGCAACAACAACAGCAGCAACAACAACAGCCACAACCACAACAACAACAATATGGGTAACAATAGCAACAACAAGCAAAGCGCGAACACTGAAAAATTAATAAGCAATAAAATTGCCATGAAGTGAACTCCACAAATTCCCATGAAAGCGCTTGCCGCAGTTGCCGTCAACGTCGACGTCACGCTGTGTAGCAGCAACAGCAACAGCAACAACAGCAACAGCAACAGCAGCAACAACAACAAGAGCAACAGCAACCAGTTAAACTAACCGGGCTTAAAGTTTAAACGGTTAATTGTGGCATACCGCAACTTGGGACCCAAAAATTGTATGCAAATTCAATTGACACTCTTTTGTGTGTTGCATGCCACATTGGCTGGCGTTTTGCAGCAAGGCGCATCAGCCTGTTGATCAGCACGCGTTCAATTAGCTTAAGCTCTTACTTGACTGCCTACTCTCTCTCTCTCTCTCTCTCTCTCTCTCTCCCTTTCTCTCTCTCTCCCTTTCTCTCTCTCTCTCTCTCTCTCTTCATCTTAAATTAACTCGCTCCTTTATAAGTTTATATTTTAAACTCTCATAGCGTCATTCATTTCATATATTTCACTGCAATGTGCGTTTTTCAACACTGTTTAAACTCGATATTCTGCTTGTAAATGTTTGGCAACACTTTTGTTTTCCAAAAACTTCATAACGTCTTAACTTTAACAAAACTTATCCAATTTCCATGCGTATTATTAAAATATTTACGTCTCTAAATAATTTCTGCGTCAAATATTTGAATTCTATGCCAATGTCAATTTTTTTTATGGATTGATTGTAAATCTAAATTTTTGATAACTTTTATTTATTTCATTTTAGAAAAAAGTACAATTTAGCATGATAAGATCGAATTGGAATCTAAATTTAATGAAAACTTTTCTTTTTCTATGTGAAATTGATAGAAGTTGAAGCTATAACACTCGGGAAGCAATTAACTGGAACAGAGGACCAAGAAGAGGAAGAAGCATAGTAGAAACATATTATGGATATAGCTAAAATATGGTATGGATATTGAATGAAATGATGGATTGATAATTACAACTATATGCACTGAAGAAAAAGCAAGAATTCGAAAGGAAAATGTTGCTTAAAGTCCATTTCAGCTATGTATGAGTGAAATGCACAGTTGCCGGGAGTAATACTTAACCTCGTAGATATTTGAAACTTCCCTTTTAGAGGATATAAACAGAGAAACTCAACAATATAACTTCGCTCTAACACAACTTTTTGTTACTCCTTTGAAGACTTTCCTGGAGTATAACACATAACACTTGAGCAGCTGCTGAGCAACGCAAGTTTACTGAGTGATAAAAGTAGAGTAGAGACTTTGTTAAGTTGTCGCATATTTGCGGCACAACTTTATGGTGCACAAGACCCGTGAGAGTTGTAAATCAGCCAGAGCTTTAGTTATATCAACTCAGAGGCAAGTTTAAAGCTGCCTGCGGCTTCTGTCACAATGAAAATTCGAATGATGTCGCTGAGAAAAATCGATGAAGAAGTCATAGCTGCATTTGAATTTTAAGAGCTGTCAATTGATTTGTTTATCCATCATTTTATGCGCTATTCGTATCATATTCAACTTGGAATAGCTCGCATAAAAAACGCGTTTCGTTGACTTCCCAATTGCCGAGACCCTTAAGAGACACGTTAACTCATTTATGTGTAATATGTTGTTTGGTTTGTTGCCATTTAAATTGTTGTTTATTGAACACTTTTCGCCAATTTTTATTTGCCATTTTTTATTGGACCAAAAAAAAAACATGTTTTGTGTATTTTTTTGTTTTGTTTTGTTTTTTTTTTTACAATTTGTTTTTATTTTTGTTGGACAATATGTTGCTTTTGTGTATTTACTTTTGTTTTAGTTTTTTTTTTTGTTTTAAATACAATATATGTTCTTTGCATTCTATTTGTAATATTTTCGTGTTTCTCATATGCTTTTATATGTTATATGTGTTTCTTCTTCTCCCAATACTTTTTCACTTCCTTTGTTATTCTGCTACTTCTTTTTGAAGACAAAAAAAAAATTCGCTTAAGTTCTTATTTTTCGTTTCTCTTGCTGTGTTCTTTACTTTTTTCTTCTTTTTTTTTGCTAGTTTAAATTACATTTTTACACTCACACTCACACATACACACGCACACAGGCAAATATTCAGACATACGACACAAAAAAAACTTATTTTATATTTATTAATATTATTATTATTATTATTATTACATATAATATTTATCGTAAGTTTTACCATTTCTTATAAGCATTGCTTTGCGTTTAAAATACAAATCATAAATTGATTAAAATAATAATAAAAAAAAATAAAATTCGTTTACAATGAATACTTAAAAATAACAAAAAAAAAACTGCAAACTACGGGCTAATTTTAGTCTCTCTTGGAACAATAAAAATTACGCTTAGGCAAACAAAAAAAAAATGGAATAAATAAAATCACTTAGCTGTAATTAAGCTCGGAGCCGTAACTGGAGTGAGAGAAGCTTAAAGAGAACAGGAAGGAAACAAATGCTTACAATAGACATAGATTATATTAGAGATATGAACCCGAGAAGAAAGAAGGAAAAAAAAAGAAAAAAACAAATAAAAACACGAAGTGAGCAAAAACATTTAGGAACTCATAATTCAAATGACAAGGAAATTGATAAAAAAAAAAGTAGACAAAACCCGACCACGCTTCCAACTCGTTCCAACGCATTCCACTGGAGCACTGGAAGGGCTAGAAGGTCTGGCCGAGCGAGCCGAGCACCAGGCCAAGTCGATAACCCCCTTGAATTGGAACTGGACTGCCTCACGTGTTGTTGAACAGCAGCGACTCAATGCTGAACGGATTGCTGCGCCGCATGCTGATGGGCGACGTTTGGTGGACAAGATTGGCCGCTGCAGCGACCGCGGCCGCTGTTGCCGTCGCAGCGACGGCGTTGTGATGCTGTGAGCTCTGCAGGTTGAGTTGATGGAAGGCCTTGGCGGGGAAGAGTAGCGATTTTGGGGAACCCGATTCGCGTGCGTTTGAGTCGCGTTCATCCATCTCACCGGCATCGGATGGCTCCGAGTGCATGTAGCCAGCACCACCGGCACCACCTGCCCCATTGCTGCTCGTGTGCATTGTTGATGGTGGCGCCACCGAACTGGGACTCCCCAAACTGCCGCCCCCGCCAATATAGCTGCCGCCCCTCGAACTATCACCGTCGCCATCGAGCCCACCACAGTGGGGCATCCCATGATGACCACCACCCAATCGGGCGGGACTGACCGCATCGCTGTCCAGCTCATCATCGCTATCGGTGCCGCCAACCACATCGATCTGTATGCCATCGTCCTCCAGATCGGAGTCCGAGAACGTTCCATTCGCCTTATGCTGTGATATGTATTCGGCTTTAAGCGCCTCCAGGTCCACGGTGATCCCCTTGGCCTGCAACTTGCGCGCCTGCCTGTCGATCGCCTTGGCCAGCTTCTTGCGCCGTCGAGCGCTGCAAGGATCAGAGCAAAAGGAGGCAAAATGAAGCAACGATTTGATCAGGATGCAGGGGCATCGGAGAGGAAGCATATGTGAGCTTCATAAACTGATCTCTCTTTCTATCTCTTTCTATCTTTCTATATAAACAGACTTTAAGCTTTCATGGGAGCTTTTCTTCATAGAGGCACTGCCAACTTGCTAAGAGAAAGCTATTCTTACGCTTAAACTAAAAATGCATTGAGAAATATGGTACAGTCTTAATGTAGGGACATTACGGAGCTGCCAACTTGTTGTTAAATGCCTAAGCTAATAAATTGACAGTTAAAATATATAAATTCATGCGAACTGTACTAATAACAGTGCTGCCAACTTGCTTAAAAATGTATAGATTTGATATCATTGTGAGGCAGTAGATTGTATGTAGGCTAAGTTCAAATGCTGCCACTCAAAAACTAAATCTAACTCACATGACAGTGCTGCCAACTTGCTAATAAATCTTACCAGCTCGAAAAATGAGCAACGCAGATGTAAGTCGAATGTGCAGTGTGAGATTAGTAGAATGTAAAGCGCGACTGCAAAACAGGGCTGCCAACTTACTAAAAAAAAATATGTTATATATGGGGTATCATTCCAAGGAATTGCTAATGCAATATAATAAGCTGATAAGTGCGACTACAACTGCAGGTAAAGCTTATAAACAAGTCGGTGCTGCCAACTTGCTGGTAGAAGTTTTCAAAATGTATCTACATTTGGCGTGACTTCGATATTAATAGAGCCTATTACATAAATGAAAAGAAAATAGAAAGATTCTGATACTTCAACTTTAGAGCTGCCAACTTGCTGAAAATAGTTCTCAAAATGTCAAATTTGTTGTACATTGCGCATGAAACTCTGTCCAATGGTACAAAGAGAACTAGCAAGACTGCCAACTTGTTGGAAATATCTGTGGAAAGGGAACTGCCAACTTACCGCTCCTTGGCCTTCAGCTCGTTGGGAGGAATCGGTTCGCCGCTGCACGTCTGCGGCTGGGCATTGTGCGCCGGTCGACCAGGACCCTTTTTGGTGTGCTCACGCTTACGCACCTTGGCACGTCGATTCTGGAACCATACCTATCTGGAACAAAGCGTATAATCTCAGCAAAGATGCAACAATCGAGTCGACGGCAACGGCAACGGCAACGCTGCACGTGGAGTCTGCGAAGCGGCAATTATTGGAACTGAACTCACCGCAACTCGCGATTCCTTCAGATCCAGTCGCATGGCCAACGCTTCACGCATGAATATATCCGGATAATGGCTGGCCGAGAATGCTCGCTCCAGTTCCTCCAGCTGCCACGAGTTGAAGTTCGTTCGCGACCTTCGGCGCTTCGCAGCGCTGCTATCATCATCGCCATCTCCGGGAAATCCTATGGATACAAATGAAGAATGAATGGTTATTAAAACTAATTACGGTCTATACAAATGTTCAAAAACTAATCCTCAACAGCAAACACAAACACACACACACCACCACTGGGGATACGGAAAGGGACAGTAATGGGAATTGGAACTGAAAGCGAAACTGAAAAAGGGGAAAAAGGGGAAAGGGGCGAAAGGCATGAGGAACTGGTTCCTCAGCAAAGTTTCGTTTGCGACTTGTGTTAATGCCAAAACGCTTTGTTATCTCACTAAATAGCTGCATAATTAAGTGTTGGAAAATTATTTAAATTAACTAAGACAACACACACTCAACACACACACACACACACACACACACACACACATACAAAATACATAATATGCATAAATATTCATAATCATATATTTCAATTACAATGCTCCCACAAAAGTGGATAATGTAGCCAACCCTCTGCCCAAACCCCTCTCTCTCTCTCCCCTGTCCACTAGCACACTCTGCTGCCCCCCTCGCCTGTATGCCGCCGTTAACCCTAAATCCATTGGACATATCCCGCCTGCAGTTGCCGTCGGCTAACAATAAAAACGAAACAATTTAATTACGTTTCTATTTTGTCGGTTCGCCACAGTTTCGCCTGGACAGGATACAAATATATATATATATATACATATACACCAAAAAAGGGGCGTGGCACACACACACAGACACAGAAACACACACTCTGTCTGTCTCTGAAATGCATGCGAATGCTTTGCAATTTATCAAATTAACTGCGATCGGGCCAAGAGAGAATCGCAGAAAAGCCGACAAAAGGCAGAAAGGTGTTGGCCGCGCTTAGAGACGCTTTTCGACTGCGTCGCACATTGCACACCGCTGGCCACACATATATGCCCGCTGCACATTAGGCTGACCAGCTGTCAGCTGCCAGCTGAATCAGGCTCCATCAAATGGCCACAAATTGCTTTAGAATAGTTTAAAAAACCAGCAGAAACATCGCTTAAGTTATAGAGTTAATTTCTGATTTGATTTCAAATAAGTAAATAAGATTCGTTTGTGAATACACTCAATGCTTTGCACTATTCATAAGTGCTGGCATTATGTTATAAATATGCATGCACTTGTCTAGCAAACTCTAACTGTATTATAAATACCCATAAATACATTCATTATATTCACTTTGAATTGACTAAGCGAATGCGCAATCTAATATGCGCACAGTCGTCTATTATTCATGCAACAATGAATACACTCATGCATACCATTTGACCACTTTGTAAACACATATCCTTTTCGCCTTGCTGGCGAACCTAATGAGTCTTCTCTCTCACTCCCTCGCTCTAGCTCTCTCGTTCTCTCGCTCTTTCGTTGCCTTCGCTTTGTGAACCTGAACCTGAACCGAAACTCACCTCCTCCTGCTCCTGCGCCACCTCGTTCTAGTATAACACACAACTAGAGCACACACCCATAATGAATGGTTAGCGCTGTTTGCTGTTAAGTGTATCTAATTATGCGTCAGGCGCTGTGTTACGTTTGTTTGCCGCTCGCAAAAGCGACAAAAAACTCGTTTGTTTTAAACGACGCGAAGTCGCCTCAACGGTCAGCGAATGTGTGTGTGTGCGTGTGTGTGTGTGTGTGTGTGTGTGTGTGTGTGTATGCGTGTGTTTTAATAACTCAATAACAACGTCAAATACACAAGAATAATAGAGACATTAAGAGCAAAGCGACAAACAAAACGCTCGACGAGACCAAAGCCAAAAGGGCGGCGTCTCTGTCGACGTCAACAGCACAGCGTTGCCACATTGCAATGTGTGTGTGTGAGTGCGTTTTATGGGGCGTTCTTGCATGCACACAAAGTGCATTCAAATGACTTAATAATAACAGTTCATGTGCGAGTGTGAGTGTGTGTCAGTTTGCGTGTGTGTGTGTGAGTGTAAAGACACATAATTCATGTTGTGCTTGCCTTCCATATACACCCTCCCTCTCACTCACACACACACTCCCTCTCTCTCTGTCTGTCTGTTTTTCTCTTTGGGATACGTGATTTGTACTGTGGCACAAAATGCAAACGATAATTGAAATTTATTATGATTATTGCGCCCACCGTGTGCCAAGTGCCATGTGCAACGAGCAATGTGCAACGATAGGTGGCACTTTGCAAAATTCTCCTGCAGCTGCTGCTTCCATGCCCTCACTGTTGCCACTCTTAACAACACTGCAATTTGGCAACGCCGCAGCAAAGAGTCGCTGGCCCTAACCTCAAACTTGCAACTTGCGACTTGCAACTCGTAATTCGCAATTCGAAATGAAAATCAAAGAAAACGAGTTGTATGCATGCCACAATCACATTCCGTGGCATGTTATGTTTCGTTTAGAGCGCGCGTCAGCTAAGCAATATAACTGTTAGATGAACGAGTGCCCGTGCCCCTGCCCGTGCCACCCCTAATCAACCCATCATGCAACCCTCCTGGGGGGCAAAGCGTGTCCACTTAAGTCATAAAAATTAAACAACAAAAGAGAAAAAAAGAAGGAAATAAACAAAGGCAACGCCAGCAAGGCTAAGAAAACTCTTTGACCTGTCCACGTTGAAGTGCTTTTCTCTCCTTTTCTTTCCTTTTTTTCCTTTTTTTTTGAGGTGTGTTGCGACTGCGAGGGGGGATTGTAGAGCTCACATTTTTATAGCTACAACTTAATTGCAGTTAATTGCAGAACGTGTAGAACTTTAGTTGAATCACTTGAATCAAAGCCAAAGCACGCCAATTGAATTGTGTATTATTAGGGTATTCACATGTATTCACATGCATTCACTTGATGTTAGTCGACTAATCACAGTGTGTATTACGTATTCGTGTTAGTGTTATCGAGTGTTTAGCTGAATATATGATATTCACTTCACTTTATTCGATAATATTCAATAAGCATGCATTCATTTCACTCACTTTAGACGTTCGTATTCAATTGCTATTCACTTAATGGCCGAGAAATTATGATCTCTGTGCAAATTGAAATTGTGAATATTCTTGTTTAAAGTGAATGTACTTGTTTAGCACTGTTCATGCAACATGTTTTTGGGGCACTCGATGCAAATATTCGTTTGAATTATTGAATTGAATCAAGAAAGATTAATTCAAAGTTTGTACATATATTAATATTTATATCATTTATATATTTCTATCTAATTACAGGCAGTATTCAGTTGACTGTAGTATTCACTAGGTATTCATCTGTGTTATTCACTCGAATTATTCAAATAGACAAATTGTCTTCATTTACGCGCCATATTCGTCTTTCTTTGTATCTACTTCCAATCTGTTTTCCTCTCTCTCTCTCTATGTATCGCTCTCTCTCTCTCTCTCTCTCTCTAAATATCTATCTCTTTCTCTCTCTCTCTCTCTGCATGCACCTTGAATACTTCAATTCCGTTTTATTAGCGCATTCCTCAATCTTTCAGTTCCATTTTCACTTTGTTCCATTTGAAATTAATTTTTATTTTATTATTGAACGCCGTTTCACTTCCATGGCGTTCCATGGCTAAACCCCTTGCTTGACATAAAAAGCTCATTACGAAACGGAAATGCTTAAGGAATTGAAATCAAATCTATTTGCCAAAAAGCGATTCATCATACACGAATCATATGTCAGTTGTCAGATGGACCTGCAGTCAGTCGTTCGTCGTCTTTATGAGACGGAAGTGTGCTGTGTGTTCGCTTTTAGCTCATTTCAAATTCATTATGATAAACAACAGAACAACACTTACACACACACACACACACACACAGACAGACAGGCACACATAGCGTAAGAAACAAAATGGCGGGCGCCAACGAAAAATCGCATGATAAATGATTTCGATCGTTTTATGACAGTTTCTTCATTTCCGGCGTGAAATGAGCAAAAAGCAGCCAAAAAGAAAACGGAACATGGCCATGTGACTGATGGTGATGTCTCCCCTTCTTCCCCACACTATCTCCCTCTCTCTCTCTCTCTCTGCCTCTCTCCCTCGTTGACACACCCCCGATACCCCGTTGACGTTGCCACACGGCTGCTTGCAAGAGTTGTTCAAACTCACAAAATGATTAATGAGCATTGGCAACGACACAAGCGAAGCACAGTCCCCTCATCCCGCTGCCCGCTGTGGGCCCCAGACGATCCCAACACCCACCAGCCAGTGGCAGCCGGCCATGCCACGCCCACGACTGTGCGCCCACGTCTCTGTTGGGGACTTGCAACTTGCGATGCGATTCTATCTGCCATCGCGTTTGCTAATCAAATTGAATCAAATCAAATTAATAATTACTTTTTAAAATGGCGACGCAGGAAGTGGGCGCTGTCTCCTTCTCTCTCTCTATCTCTCTCTATCTGTCTCTCTTTATAGTTGGCAATTAATTAAATGACCGCCCCCTTCCCTTCTCCCTTTCACAGTTGCAAGCAAAATGCAGTTAATAACAACAAGCTGAAGGCTGCTCACTTCAAGCGCGCCTTTTGGCCACGCCCCCGCGAACGCCCCCAGCCGTGGCTGCGTTGGTAAGGTGGTACTGTGGTGCTAGCATATCACCGCATTATGGCCATAATTACACCAACTAGCCATCATTTGTTAATACTAATTGGCCAATGAGCCGCAGTCGCCCGGTTCCTGCATCGCGCCGCCTGCCTCTGCAAATGTGGAGCGCGTCTTGGCCACACATTATTGGCCCGCTGAGCGAACCAACAATCAAAACGCAGCTAACACAATTGTCTCGAATGAGCTCATCAATTTGGGCCCAGTGATTGCGGGCCAACAAATGCCATGGGCCATACCAAATAGGCCAAGAGTCGCATTAAGAAACTTCCAGAAATTATTATATATTATTGATAACCGAATGTGTGGCAATTGGTGATGGCAAATACGATAGAAATTATCGATAATATCGAAAGCAATCGAGCCTGTTATACTTCATCAAATTTCCATGGAAAATCGAACTAATGTCAATTAATTATCGATGCGTTGCTGAATGGAAACAACACTCGTTTATGTTTAGAGTGGGTAACCTATCGATAGTATCGATATCGCTTAAAAACGAAAATATAGCAAATTCTAATAAGTAAAGTAACAAGTAAGTCGAAAAACAATTGCACTCATGCAGATTTATCGATATATCGATATCAAATTATCGATAGTTATGTTAATTGACTTTGAGATGGACATAGCGGACTTGACTTTGAGTAACAAGAAAATGCTTAAATCACACTTGGAAAATATAATTAATATAAACACATGTATCGATTTATTATGCAATCAATAACACTGACAAATTATCGATATTATGCAGCAAGAAAAATCAACTCGAATAAACTTAAATAAAAGTTGAATTACAAGTAATACGCATAATTAACTTATTATTAATTATGCCGAGAAATTTGTATTGCAATAAATTGTTAAAGAGTCAAAGCATATCGATAAACGATTTGTTGAAGAACGACAAGAGCTTATCCTTCTGCTCCATTTAATGAGTACACTAGTACTTAGTATATTACTAGTGATAGTAATAGTAAGATATTTATTATTATTTATAATATATTTATTTGTATATCGTACATCGATAATACCATAATTTTATGGCGATAAATGTGTAGAAATAACACACGCCATATACGTAAGTGTTAAATCATAATTGCCCCAATAATAATATATTTATATGGTATTCAATATAAATCAAACCTAGTTTAAGCCTTGGCTTAAACTATTCAAAACTAAGGCCTAAAGACTTGAGATTAAAGAGGAATACGTTTCACATTTAATCATATTATTATTTGACATGACAATAGGAATCTTCAAGATTCTTTTAATGGAAATGAGACATGGCCTAATGATGATGATCGTGAATTTAGTTATGACTACTGTCATTCATTCAGCCAAACATTCATATCAATATGAATAGAAGAAGATTCCAATTCAGTGGTGAAGCGACCTTCATCGGCATTCATTTGGAGCTCACAGCAGGCAGGGCAGTGGCAGCTTAATATTCCGACCAGTAGTTCCCGGTATAGGCCTGTGAAAGGGAGCAGTGGTATTGGTACGGGGAAGGGGGCTGCCAAGCTACTTTGTATGCAAAAATCAATCGAAATTTTACATAATAAACGATCGCTGATTAGCAAAATCAATAAATAAGTTTTGTAGGTAGCAAAAGTCAAATGCGACTGGCAAAACTGACAATCCAAAAACATTTAGCACACGGCTAATTGAATGAATTAACATATTCACGAGCATATTCACTCCTTCTCTAGCTCTCGCTCTCTCTTTCTCTTTGAGTGGAGATAAGGACTAGACAACATTGTTAGTCACCATTGCAAACCTATAGATGGCGCTTACGAGGTTGACCTGCATGGGGTCAGTGCCAAATTGATTACAATGACTGATAGCTCATTAGACAACCGCTGAATCTGAATCAATACTATGAATGTTCATCCTATCCCAATTCGCACACCTCAAATACAGATCACAATTCGTTAAATTAAATGAAAATAAACAAATTGATTTCTAGGGAATTCCAATCAATAAAATCGATTAATATTTCAATGAGCTTCGCAGCTGAAATTCACAAGTTTCAAATGCATGAATATATGAATATCTAAATGTATTCATTTTGTGGTAGCCAAATGAATGAAGGTGTTAACTAAGAGTTAAGCATTGATATTAACTCTACTAAGGAAACTACACTTCTAAGAGCTATACAATTTCAGAGAGCTCTGATCACAGATTCATGGATTTGAAATGAATGAATCAATGAATATACAAGACAATCACTGTTATTAAGTGAATGCAATTGAAATTAATAAAACGTATAATTATAAGCATGTTTACAGTTTTACTATCGCTTAACTCTGATATATTTATCAATATAAACTCAAGTGAGATTGATTTCTTGTCATCGAAAATAGCTTTGCTTAAATTTGAGAACAGGACGTGCAAATAATTTATAATATTTGAAATTTACTCTAGAGTTAACCAACAATTTACCAAAGAGTTTGCATTTCTCTTTTGTAAATAATCTATAAGCTTTTGTTGTTTTCAAACTTCAGAGCAAAATGCGATATCTTCTCATATTTGAGATATATGTAACTTAGAGAAAGGAAGCCTCCTATTGTAGAACACAGTAGAAATATTCTATATTTTGGAGAAAGTATTATTCGCTTTAGGGAACTCTGCCCATCAACTAAAATGCTTTTTTTTCTACAACAGAAATATGAAGTAATTTGTATAAATAATTTGTATAATTCCTTTGAGAAACAAATCTTCCAGTAACACTAGAGGAAGTAAGATTCTATAATTTGGCATATATTTGTTATACTTTAAAGAATGTAGAACTCTTAGAACTCTACAAATCAACGAAAGTCATTTGCCTTTAAGCTACAGAATTAGGAAGTTCTTTGTACACTTCCTTATGCTTGAGATAAACATTAGAGAAAGATATCTATCAAGTAAAGAACTCTTAGCATTCTCTGTAGTATTGCCTTATTCATAGTTCATATGTTTTAAGTTACAGAAGGAGGAAGTTCTTCCTTATACTTGAGATAAATATTATAGAAAGATATCTTTCCAGTAAAGATCTCTTAGCATTCGCTGTAGTCTACAGAGTATTGTCTAATTTTTAAGTTACAGAAGGAGGAAGTTCTTCCTTATACTTGAGATAAACATTAGAGAAAGATATCTATCAAGTAAAGAGTATTGTCTTATTCATAGTTCATATGCTATAGAACTTACGAGCTTTTTAGCTATTTAATAATATGTTTATTAATGAATAAACTTCTTTATACACTCCAAGGAAAGCTCTTTTCCTTCCCATGCTGTAGACACTTCCACTAGTCTCAACTCATTTGTCTCTCCTCAATTCTATCAGCGGCAGTCCAATCAGCATCGCTACCCTTTTCCAATCGGACAGTTAACTTCAACATTACTTTCCCCTCAGTGAGTTGCTACTTCGTTCTCTCAACAGATTCTCGTACTTACCGCCATCCTCATTGGATCCCTCGCTTGGTGGTCCCGCCGGCGGCAAACTCTGTCGATTGCCAATCATGAGGCGATGCTGTATGGTTGCCACAGTGCTTGCCACAGCGGCGACGGCCGTCGTTTGGGCGGCACTCACATTCCGCAGCGCCGCAGCGCTGAGACCGGTGAGATTGGCAAAGGCATTGCTGGCATTGACCGCTGCCATTTGTGTAGCCGCCGCTGCGGCCGCCGCTGTGGTGGGATGTCCGCCGGCCGATGCCTCGAAACGCGGTCGGCCCAGAAACGGACCATTTGGGCCAAAAACACCGGGCACACCGAACTGCAGGAAGGGTCCCCATGGCGGTACGCGAACACCGCCGGGTGCCAATTGTGCGGCAGCGGCATAAAGCTGCAGTGCCGCCGTCGGATGGAGTCCCTCCGACGGCATGGCGACGGCGCTGCTGCTATTGGCTGCGGCAGCGGCAGCTGCGACGGAGGCAGCTGTTGGATTTTGTGGAGCGGTGGCGCCGCTCAAACGTTGCTGCAGTTGTGGCGGCGTGGCTGGCAAATGGCTATGCAGATGACCGTGACTCGAACTGTGACCTGAGCTGTGACTCGAGCTGTGACTGTGACTGTGACTTGTCCTTTGGCGCTTGATTTCCGCTGTGGATTCCTGCGCTTCCTGTTTGAAATTGAAGTTGAAGTTGTTGTTGTTATTGATATTGAGCTTTTTGCTCTCCGTTGTTGTCGTTGTTGTTGATGATGATGATGATGTTGTCGTTGTCGTTGTTGATGCTGATGTTGATATTGATGTTGATGTTGTTGTCAGTGTTGCGGTTGTAGTTTTTGGCTGTTGTTGTTGCTCCAGTACCATTATGGCCCACTCTACTGCAATTGCTCAGGCCATGGAATGCCTTGAAGTTGTCAATCATATAGAATGCTATATATACATATATGTATATATATATATATAGATGTATATACACGCACACGCACACACTTTTAACACTGAATACACATACACACGAATTGCACAGTTATTGCCGTTAACCGTTTGTTGTAGTTTTACGTGCTCAAAAAAAGTATGACAATATAATATTGATAGAGTTGTTGCTTCTTTGCCGTCGGCCGGCGTGCAAAAAAATGCCAAAAATGCAAAAACAAAACACACACAGAGCGCGGTCTCTCAATCAACTTTATTAGTAAAGTAGTTCAGCTGTGGGTGAGAGAGAGTGTGTGTTTGCGTGTTTGTGTGTGTGTGTATGTGTGTGAGAGAGAGTCTGTGCGACAGCAGCAACAGCAGCAGACGACGCAAGCGCTCGCAATGAAAATTCAATTTGAACTGAGCGCCGCTGACGACGCGCCAAGCGAGGAAACCAAAAGTCCAAGCAACCCAAAAAACGCAACGTTAACGCCAGCGTCGCAGTCAACGGCGGCAGCGTTAACGGCTGCGCCAACCAGAGAGCGAGAGAGCGTGCAGTGAATGAGCGAGCGAGCCAAACAGCGGGGCACAACCACCGCACCAACACCAACCAAAACGAGCAGCGGCAGCGACGCCAAGCAGCGAGCAGAGATTGTTGCCATGTTGTTGCGGTCGCGTTTGTGTCTGTGTCTGGTGTGTGTGTGCGAGCGAGCTGGAAATTCATCAAAAAGCAACAACCACTTAATTTTTATATGCGCAACGTCGCCTGTTTCAATTTTGATCAACTTGGTGCTGCTGCTGCCGTTGCTGTTGCTGTTGCTGCAGCGGCAACGTCGTCGTTCTCCCTGGGTAATTCATTTAAAAGAAATGCCAGTATTGTGTGCATGCGTGTGTGTGTGTGTGTGTGTGGGTATTTGTTAGTGTTTGGCCATTTTCAATATGGAGTCACTGCACGTCTCTGAGTTAAGCGAGTGCGAGCGAGACAAATAGCTGTCGTCTCGCCACTTTCATTGGCTGTCTAAAGCTTTATGAATACTGGGAATTTTGTCAGCAGCTGAGGCGCCATTGCCAAAAACGACTTGAAGAGTTTTCAATTTTCTTTGCATGTGAGCAACTGTGTAAGTGCGTGTGTCTGTGTGTGTGTATGTGTGTCTGTGTGTGTGTGACTTTTCCAAGGGCGGAGTTATGCAGCATTTTTCAATTTGCGCCACATCAAATTATTATGCTCCATTCCTCGGCCAGCGTCGACGCAACGCATTCAACTCTCATCATCATGAACTCAACCCTCGTTCTGCTCGCTCGCTGCTCCCAATAACCATAAATGGCAATTTCGCAGCGCCAAATAGAAAATGAAAATGCGTTAACAATTAATTAGCAAACGATTGCGCATTGCTAACCCCCACCCCTTCCCCCTCCAACCACTTTAGATACACTCCTTCCCCTAAAAGTACAAAAGTAAAGAAAAACGCGTGCGTTTTGTGAGCGTTTCTCAACTTTTGTTTGCTGTTTTTCCTTAAAGTTGTTTTATTTTAATTTTTTTTTATTTTCTTATTTTTGTTTCAATTAAAATCTCTTCACTGCCCTGGAGACCTGCAGCATGCACTGACGCCTGCGTCTGAGCGAGATGGCAATAGCTGCTGGGCTACAGCAGCAGACACAACGGCGACCAATTTGCTTTTAATTTGTTAACATAAACGCCTCGTCCTGCGCCTCCTGCTCGACTCCAGCTTCAGCTTCAGTTCCAGCTTCGACTCCAACTTCGGGCTGCAGCTTCAAGTCGTGTGAGCATGTGTGTGTGTGTGCGTGTGTGTGTGCGTGGCCTGCGCATGAATCATTCATTTTATTAGTGCTCTTAGCAGCGACGCTGACTGCAACGGCCGCAGCAGCACCAGCAGCAGCAGTGCCACTTCACTTAACCCATTTGCTTTGCAGCATCCCTCCCATCAATTCCTCCCACCGCACCCCTCTCTTCTTCACTCTCTCTCTCTCTGCACCGCTCGTTCAGTCAACCACCCAGGCAAAAGCTGGCTAAAAGCTGAGCAATCAATGTCATTGTTGCGCTGCGGGGCGTCTATAAAGCATATTTTTTCGTTAGCACCAAAGCTCAGAGCAACCACCCCCAAAGTGTCAGTTTTGCCACTCCCCCAAAGCGTAGCACCATCCCCTACTGTCACTACTCCCTCCATCATTCGCTTCTGCGCCCCCCTTCGACACTCTTGCTGCTGCAGTGTCAACTGTTTTGTTGGCAGGTTACTTAATTGCTCTGCTCTTTGCTTCAGCTTCAGCTCCAACGTCAGCGTCTCTGCCGCTTCCACTGCCACTTCCACTTCCTCTTTCTAGTTTCAGTTGCCGCTGCAGTGCCCCCTAGCAGCCCTCGCACCACCTGTCCCCTCCACAACCCCTGGGGGTCGCTCGGGCAAAGCTGTGTCATGTCACATGTGCGCCGTTGTCGGTTGGTGTTAATTTTATTAATGACATACAACGCCAGTGGCCATCCCCCTACTCGCCTGCCCGCCTACCCGCCTACTCCTCTCCCCCGCTCGCTCAGCCCCTATGCGCCTCACTGACGCGCGTTGTTAATAAAATTTTCATGCGTACGAAAACTTAATTAATTCTGCTTCAGTTTGTTGCAAAAAGTTTTCCTTTCTCCTTTTTCCACGACTAAAATGGCAGCCGTCAGTTCGATATGGCCAGGGGCAAGGGGATGTGGAGAGGCCGCTTAGGTAAGAGCAAGTTTTACCTTGTCTATTGCCCCCCACACCCCCTCTCTCTCTTTCTCACTATCATCCTGTTGAGCCCTTCAACCGCCTTCTGCAAATCAAATGAATGAATTTTAATTATTTTTGTGGTTACCCTACCTTTTCTCCCAACCCCCTCCCATCCGCTCCCGCTTACTGCAAAACATGAGAAAAAACGAAAAGAAAATAAAAAAAAAAAAAACAAAAAACAAAAAACAAAGAGAAGAAAAGTTTTTGGTAAAGCGAAAAGTTTTTGGAGCAGGTAGCTGCAAAAGTTTTTCAGACTAGCCGGAAACAGGAACATAAGCCCCGAGGAGACTTTCCTGCATGCCACAAAACCGGAAATAATATGAAAAACAAGCAGAAACAACAGCAGCAACAACAACAACAACAAGAACAGCAACAGCAACAATTTAACATCGGAAAAGAAACGAAAACAACAGGGAATCCTACTTGCAATGTAATAAACAAGCTGGAGTAATGAAATGATATGTGATTTATCGATAACTCTTTATATCATAGTATATATATTAAATTGCTGAATTAGTTTTATAAAGCAGAGTTTCTACTTATAAATTAATAATAATTTGCAGCAAATAAAAAAGAAAACTTTGATGTAAAAATCATTTCAAAATTTAAAAATAATTTATATTTACTTGTCTCATTTGAATACTCTACTTAAATTATGTTTAACAATTTGTAGACCTGAAAATAAAGAAATTCATTTTTAGCGTAAATAAATAAGACGAATTAGAACAAGTTAATTAAGTTCAATATTTAAATAAACTTAAATTTACTGCTTTTATATTATAAGCAGTAAATTTAAGTTTAATCTAAGTCATTATCTACTTTTTACATATATATATTATTATTATTATCATTATTATTTTATATTTCCATAACATTTCATAGCTTATTTATTGCACTACTTATTTAATAGCTTAAATAATTTTAATAATTATATTATATACACAGCTCATAAATATATATATATATACTGTTAATAATAATGATGCTAAATAAAATAATATTTCTACAAAAAAAAGCTGAGGCATTGTCATTTATTAGACGCTAATAAACAACGCTTAATTAAGCCAACAATAATTAAAAAATAATAACAATAATAGTGTTAATTAATACACATATTGCATTTATTACATTATTATATTTAACAAACAAATCAAATATCGCACTAAGTCCAAGAACGCAAGGGAGATGTGTCTCACAATTTCGTACTGTAAGCGTTCACGCAATACTGGGAAATTCACAAGCACGAATACTGGGTATTCCACTGCTGAAGCTGTGGGACATTTATGCTTGCTTTCGACTGTGTGTTGGTGAAATTGCTGTTTGATTGCCACATCAAGTGTCACAAAGGGACGACAAAACAATGACATGAGTAACAGAAGAGCGAACTGAACAAAATAGACATAAATAAACAAAATACGGGAAATTAACAAACGTCGTATTATGCATATTAGAATAGGCAGTAAACAAGAGAGTTAAGTGCTTATTTAAGCATTTGCTTGCGAGAGAGAGAGAGAGAGAGAGAGAAAAGCATTAAGATATGAAATATACTACATAATATAAATAGAAGATTTAAGATAAAGGTTATTGAAAGCAAAGCAGAAGATAACACATTTAATAAAGAGGAGAAATTATAGAACATAAAATAAAGAATATGGAATACGAAAATGATAAAATAACATACATATATTATTAAATATATAAAATATAATATAAAACGTATGAACTGTAAGATAAAAAGAAGTTTAAGTTTAATTGTAGCTTATTTATAATACCCATATAAAATTACAGATAAAATATATTAAAAGAAAAAGAGAAACTAGAAAAAAAACAATTTTAGAAAATTAAAAAATATAATAAATAGAATATGTATATAGATATAAATAGAAAATAGGAGACTCAGTATACAGTGTATATAAGTCATAAGAAATAGGAATAGAAAATAGAAAAATAAAACGTTTTCTATAGAAATAAAAATATAAAAAATAGAAGATAGAGGAAAGATATATATATTAATATATTTAAGATATAAAATATATGTAAATTGTACTACATTAATTAAACTCCCTTTATGTAGAGCATCTAAGCATGAAATTTGAGATACAAACATAATCTGACTTTCATTTGTTATAAGAAAGAATATTAAATTAATTATAATAATAATAATATAAATGAAAATACATAAAGTATACAGAATACATATCACAATTGTAGTAGGCAATAAATTATAAAGTAATGTAAATTATTAATCATCTTAATTAGAATTAAATGTAATGTAAGATATGAAAGTATCTAAGATCAGAGAGATAGAGAGAGAGAGAGAGAGAGAGAGAGAGAGAGAGACACACAGAGAGAGAGAGAGAACACTTAATGTGAAATATAGTATGTAAAAATATGAGATATAGAAGATAATTAAAATAGCTCACATGTGGTAGCTGCTTCTGCCTGCCCCTTCCCTGCCCCCACAGCGTTCTCTCAATTGGAACAGTTGCGCATTCAATTAAAGATTAAGCCTAATCGCCGTGTTAATTGCTTGTCAACGAGACAGCGAACAGATAAACCATAACCATAACCATAAACCATAAACCGTTAACCAGAATGTAACCGCAGCAGTATCAAAAGTCAAATGCCACGCCCACTTGACGCAATCGCCACGGTGTGGCGGTGTGGCAGTGTGGCAAGGCTCAAGGATCAACAGATGCAGCGCAACATTTTTGCTGCTTCTTCATATTATGATGATGATTGTTATACATTCGTCGTCTTCTTCTTCTACATCTTTTGTTGTTGGCAACAAGCAAAACAAAACACATGTGTCACTAATTTGAAGCGGAATCTGCGGCACGCCCACTTTGCAACAACACTGAATGTGGCAAGTGATGCGTTCCGTTGCGTTGTTGCAATCACTCGTAAAAAATTGGTTCGAATGCAAGGCAGGACAACCCTCAATGAATGTTACCGCGCCTCCCCGCCTCCCCTGCCCCACTGCCAGCCGCCGCCCATGCCACTTAGAGTTGTTGCTAGTACTGGTCTCGTTGTTGCATCCACCGGGCAAAGTCAAGTTACACCAAATTATGGCAATTACGTTAAGCAGCCATTTATTTTTATGAGCCCACGAATTATGAATAATTGCGGCAACAACAACAACAACAACGACAACAACAACAACAATAATAACATCAGCAACAACAACAGCAGCAGCAGCAAGAACAACAACAGCAACACAGTTAGTTGTTGTTGCTCACACTAACTGGAAACTGCGATTCTGGCCAAGTGGCAACAGCATGCGTGGGTGTCGGCTAAGGGGGAGGGGTGCGCGGGGGCTTGGAGCAGGAGACTTGTGACAGGGGAAAGCCAAATCATGTCAACAATATCGTTAGCACACAAGTTCGAAAATCCATTTGACACTCGACTGCCGCATAATGAACATGTCCATAGTGTATCAATCAAATGCACGACTCTGGCATACCCTGTAGAATAACTCCAGTTGTTGGCATGCTAGAGCGCATACACATATTGTTTTCTTTTATTTTGTTACTTTGCTTTAAGTGAACTTCCACAGGGTTATTTCTAGTGAGCAAGAGCACTGAACGACGCTTAAATACCCTATAAATAAATTCAAAAGACTTGGTACTTTATATAGAAGTTTTTGTAATGAATCTATGCATACATACTCATGCGACTATGATAGACTGTGAAATACTTTGTAAATTAAATCAATAAGCAATATTAAGCTTCAAAATACCCTGTAATTCCGTTTAAAAGGTATGACACGACGATTACCTAATAGAAAGCAACATTTAGTTACTACGATTCAAAGTAAGCATTGTTAGTGAGCGTCAAAGCAATCAAAAAATGCACTGATAGACTACGTAATACCCTGTAAATAGTTATACAAGTTTTTCTCTAACTGATTAAGCTCTGCCGATCTAAGCAAACTTTTATATAATCTATGCACGCTATCAATGAGCGACTATGAGATACCCTGTATTTTAATAAACTGATATTCTTGACAAAAAACTGTAGTTTAGCAACTATCATACAAACTGGGGAATAACTTGTACTATTGAACTCATGCATGCCTATTATACCCTATAGAATGTGTGGAAAGTGCGTCTTACATTGGACTTACACTTGCTCTAAGGGATGCTCATGAACGCCATGTCAAGCAGCTCAGACATCAGACATCAGACATCAGCTCATCATCAAAGATGCGTTGAGGATGCATGGGGTGTGAATGGGAATTCGTCATTAGGCTCATAAAATTGCAATGATTCGGCAGAGGGAAATAATAAGGGAAACTTGACAAATGACAAGCAATCGATGCAGTAGAAGCAAAACAAACCGAATGCTGAATACACTACAATAGTAAAGTTAGAGTTCAAGTTTGACTAATGATTATATGAAGTGCGACAACAACTTTAGGCCTAAGAGAAATGATTGAGGAATTGTTTACAGTCAGTAGAAGCATATTTTAAACGAATGCTGAATACACTACAATATGGAAATTTCAATAAAACCAAACATAGCTAAGAGTCAGTCAAGTCTTTACTTCAGTTTACAAGTCAAAGCCAAAATGATTGAGCAATTGTTTAGACTCAAATTGCTGTTAGGGCAGCAATTCGTAGATCGACAGCTCTGGGGATTCCATAAGAGGGTTTCTGGTTGGGCGCAGACAACCACAACAACGACGACGACGACAAAGACGACGATGACAACAATTGACATTCATTGGCCAGTTTGATGGTCCAGGCTCGAAACGACCCCAGAACCCCAAAAGAACCCATAAAAAGAAGAGCAAAACTTTCGCGCCATTGTCATTGTCATTGTCTCAAAGTATTTTTCACGTTTTGCTGTTACTTCAGCTTCTGCTTCTGCTTCTACTTCTATTTCCACTTCTCTTTCTTCTCCTTCTCCTTCTCCTTCTGCTTCCATTCGCCATTTGATTCGCTTTCTCAGTCACAGAGTCAGTTGCGGTCTCATTTTCATCGTTGTCTTCTTAGCTGTCGCGATTGATTTTCTCTAACGCCAACTTCTCGCATCCTTCGTCCTTATGCCTTGTGCCTTGTGCCTTATGCCCTCATCCTTAGCTTCATCCTTGACTGCGTCTCATCGCGACGCTGGCGGCAAATAAATTACATTGTAATTTGTGTGTCCCTGTCGTTGTTATTGTTGTC
Organism: Drosophila macrospina; assembly: GCA_035042075.1. Taxonomy (NCBI): domain Eukaryota; kingdom Metazoa; phylum Arthropoda; class Insecta; order Diptera; family Drosophilidae; genus Drosophila; species Drosophila macrospina. The sequence continues at coordinate 6,740,867 of JAWNLW010000340.1, forward strand.
CTGGCTAGACCGCGTCCAACCCTCAAATTGGGGCGTCGTCTGTGAATCCTTGTTGTTGTTGTTGTTCCTCTTGTTGTTGTTGTTGTTCATCTTGTTATTGTTGTTGCTGTTGCTTTAGTGTGGGCTCGTAATTTGATTTCGAGTGCCTTTTTGCCCACCGCCCACCGCCCACCGTTTTGGCATTGCTCATTTTTAGCTTGGCGACGTGCCCAGCAGCCCCCCCCCTTCCTCGTCTCCCCACTCCACACCACTCTCAACACCCTGCCACACCCTCGCCAACGCTCTCGCCCTCTCTGCTGCTGGACTCGCCGCTGCTGTGAGCTCATTTAAAGTTGATGGTGTGTGAAAAAATGTGAACAGATTGTTATGTAATTGAGTTTTTAGGCAGCCGTTTTGAGGTCGCCTTTTGTGGCTGACTCGTTGGCTGACTGCCTGATGTCCTTGCATATATCCTAACACCCCCTCCCCTACCTCTTCCCCGCTCCCCACTCTCTCTCTCTCTCTCTCTCTCTATCAATATATATACATATATATTTGTTTTGTTGTCGTATTTGTTACATTTTTTGTCGCTTGATTTGATTTTGTTCCCCTGCCCCCCTCAGTGCATGGCACGTTCTGCCTTTGCCTCTCTCTATCCCCCCCATTGTCTGTTGATTTCAGCCCCTTTGCGGTTTATTTGGCATCAGAACACTTGGCTCGCTGTATTAGCTACCCAATTTGTGGCTCGTATTTTAACTTGTACATAGCTAAGTGATTGTATATATTAAATACATTATTGCATTTAGATCATGATATGCCCAGGAAGCCTTTATGAAGTTAATCCTCTTTAATTATGTACGTTTATTGTGCAGAAATATGTGCAGAATTCATGTGCAGAGATCATGTGATATATAAATATGAGTGAGATCGAGACTATGGCTACCCTGTGTGAGTTGCAGCAAGAAGCAGCAACTCTAAGCAACTCTAATAAATAAAGCCAAACTAGATAGCACAAAAAGGTTCTACATCGCAGGTTCTTAGCTTAGTGTTTTAACTAACTAAAAGTGAGCTTATTTATTTCTAAAATGTTTTTATACCCTGCACAGGGATATATTAATTTTGTACAGAATATCCGTCTGTCTGCTATGCGTCGATCTCAGCCACTTGAAGAGCTAGAGACATCAATTTTGGCAGGAGGGTTCCCGTATACCGTCCGCAAATCAAGTTTATTTCAGATACCTCCCCTCTTCCCCGTCAAATAGAAAAAATAAAACAATTATAGCCACATTTCTCAGCGCATATGCTTCTAACTTAGTAGCTGCTTGGGGAATACCATGGAGCAGCAATGCTGAAAATTTCATCAAGTTCGGTCGATAAATAAGAGAGATAATTAGAAAAGAAAGAGAAGTGAACTGTGTGCGAGTGTTGTAGCACTCAGCTTTGGCGCGCAAGCAAGCTTATTGAACATGAGCTGATTGCTCAGCTTAAATTGCGTTCGATTTGTGGAATTTGTGGAATCTGATATTGAATTGCGATATTTTTAGTTTACTCGTAATAATTATGAAAATCCTTTTACTATAGAGAACTGTACAGGGTATTATACAGTCGCGTGCGCTGCACTTTTGCAATTGTTTAAATGTATAAATATAATATAATATAATTCAATTTGCTTTAATATATATTTATTCAGTTAATACCTACAAAAACTGTAACAACATTTCTCTCCGTTTTTGCACATTCTTTTGCGTTATTTACAAATGCACATTTGTTGTGCACACAGTTGACTGTGTGCAGCAGAGAAAAGGGTATAGAGGTGTTCGGTTCTATCGCGATTATATCAATAAATGCAACCCACATTTAGTCACACTTAACTGTTGTATTCATTTAACAATCCCAATATGAATATTCATTGTGTTGAGCGTTTCTTTTGTGCCGAATTTCGGAACCAGCCATAAAATGCATCGCATGCATGAGCTGAACGAAAGAGCGAAAAGGAGAGAAGGAGGGAAGGAGAACGAGAATGAAGGGAATAAGAATGAGAATAAGAATGCAACGATGCACATGGATTGGTCATGGTTGTCTCGGTCTCGTCGATTGTCGGTTGTCGGTTGTCGGTTGTCCGTTGTTGCATGCAACGATCACGAATAACACTCTGAGACCTGGGACTCGTTTATGTGCAGGTTCTCTTCCACCTCTCTTCATTCTTCGCCTCCCCCGTCTACTCGTACTTTGCCTCTGCCTGCTTCAGGTCTCCGTTCCTGTTCTTATTAGCTTGCATTTAAAACCCAGCAGGGTTTTCACACCTTTTGCGCCCCACTGCGTCCATCTATCTATCTCGCTCGCTCGCGCGCTCTCTCTCGCGCGCTCTCTCTCTTTCTCTCTCTCTCTCGCTCTCGTTCGCTGTGCAAAGTGCCGACAATGAGAGGGAGAAACTGTAGCTGGGGCAGAGCGCACGCGCGGCACAATCAAATTCAAATCACTTTGCATCTTTGAGATCTCAATAAAAATCGTGTTCTGCTGCTTTTGTTGTTGTTGTTGTTGTTGCAGTTGTTACTGTTGTTGTTGTCTCTCGCTGCTGTTGTTGTTGTTGTTGTTGTTATTGTGTTTCTGTTGTTGCCGTTGACTTTAATTGTTGCCGCAGGAGCATTGCTCAAATATTAATTGGTTTTGTCGGAGGATTTCTGGCTAAAGATGCTGACGCCGCTGCCAGCGTCGACAGCGACGCTTGCGCCGACGCCGACGCCGACGCGAACGCTGTCGTTGCGGCTGCCTTTTGTGTTCTTTGTGTTGCGGCTGCAAAAATTAATTACGATATCATGATTTACAAAATTAGCCGCAAATGGCGCGGCCTTTTTTCTTCCCGTCTGTGTTTTCTGTGGCCAATTCAAAAAGGGGCGTGACATCGAGGGCATGGTGCCCGTACGATTTTGATACCCTTTAATCGTTAAACAGCTAAGTAGAGGGTATCAATACGTTGTGCAAGTCACACTCAAGTCGATTGATTTGTTTAACTGATCAAGTTGAAGCTGCTTGATTTGACGAGTTTTACAATTCAGAAGGAAAGAAGTAAGCATGCTACAGATGAGTATGCTCAACTGTCAGTTACCCGGTACATGTGTGCATGTGTACGCTTCTACTAACAGTCGACTACGAGATACCCTGTACTGTTGCTTTTAGATAAGCTTACACGCATTATACCCTACAGCGTCAGGTGCGTCTCTTCTCCTTGTTTTGATCTGAGTAAATTAGTTATTTGCATAACTTTTGTGTTTATTATTCGTTCTTATCGATTTGTAGCTAAGTTTAAAGTCTGAACTGCTTATAGACTACAAGAGTTTTTGTATTTGTCGAAGAGGTTTTCTTTGCCTAGTAGATAAATTGCCAGCAACTTGTTATCTCCTCTCAAGATTTAATTACCGGGTCTAAGAACTGAGATATTGGGTATATCGAGCGACCGTCCCTTCTGTCAGTTGAAGTGCCAAAATTTCTGGAAAAGTTTAAATTATAAACTTTACACAGTCCAACATAACAAAGCACAGACTGTTATCCTCAAGAGTTGTGAATGAATGAGGCGCTGGGATAGACCAGCTGAGTGGTATAGCGACTGAAGCCCGACTGAGCAAGACCCTGTACTGCTTTAAATGGTTTCTAATTTAATGTATGATCCAGCTTCCTTGTTTGCACTGTTTAAAGCAGCTGGAGTGGTGCAGGCAGATGGACAGATAGGCAAACTGACAGATAGACGGACAGATAGACATGCGGACAGACAGACGCTCTGATAGACAGTCTTTCGACTCATTTGTAGTCGCTGATCGAGAATACTTATACCTTAACCGGGTCTGACGCGGCTTCTTCTAACTGTTACGCGCATATTGCTTTCAATAAACCGAATATACTCTTTGTGCTGCTTAAGTACAGGGTCTATAGACTGCAATTCTCAAGTTTGGCTAGTCAAACATAAGGGAAAATGGCATGTGACCCCAAGGGTCGTGATTGAAAGCAAAGTGACACAAGCAAATGCAATGAGAATCAAAGCAACAACAACGTTGGCAAAGCCTCAAACTGTGGTTACTCTGAGTTGTGTGTGGGCTGTGTGTGGGTTGTGTGTGGGCTGTGTGTGGGCTGTGTGTGGATTGTGTGGGTTGTGGCAGCGCCTACAATTCACAGCACTTGCCAAATTGCTGCCCCGATTTCGGGGGACACAAATGACTTGGCGCAGCCTCAACAGAGGCCACCCTATGGCTGTAGCCATCAAGCTGCCTTCCCTCCCGTTGCCCACCCTCCTCAGCCGGCAATCAGCAGGCACATTGATGGACACGTAGAAGTCATCAGTGGTGTTCATTATGTTCGAGAACGCAAAGTAAGGCAATGCGAGGCGGGCATGCCACAAATTGTGGCCTCATTCATTTTCATAAGCACTAAGCTACCTACGAGTACAATCAATGTTAGGCTATAGTGAAGGGCGAGGGGGAGGGTGTTGCAGCATCTTCTGGAAGCTGGCAAAGGGCAATTAATGCGCCCAGTATTCCACCTGATCGGCCTTGGGCCGTTTCCGCGATGCTCCACATAAGACTTGTGTCTTGGGTCGCAGCTGCCCCAAAGATTTGGCCACGCCCCAATTTGTGCTGGGTGCCCGGCATGGCATGGGGGGCCGCAGGCGTTGCCACTGTTACAATTTTGTCGCTTTTGCGCTTTGGTAATTAACATTGTTGCACGGTTGCACGGTTGCAAAGTTGCAGAGTTGCAGTTGCATTTGCCGCTTTGCTTCTTTTTTGCATATGCCCATTGCGTTTGCGTTTATTAATGTCATCAACGCCCCAAAGGCCACGCCCCGCCTGGCCGGCCCTTGCCACAGTTGACAACTCAATTGTTTGGGGCCGTCGTCATTAAAATGATTTCTGCGATCGCTCGACAAAAAAGTCGCCTAACAATCGCTAAAGGCGAACTAAAAACAACAACAATGCAAAAAAATTGGAGCTAATTTGATTAATATGCAACGCACAGAGATGTACCCCCCCCTCGCCGCGTTACCCCTCTTGCCATCCCCCTGCCAGTGGCACCCTAATGATGGGAAGTGCGAATACGTTTTGGCTCCCAAGCCGCTCGATGCGGACGCGGAATCCGCAATCCGCAATCCGCAATTCGTAATTCGCACGACGCGTAATTGCAATTGCAATTAGTGCAATGTTCGATGCGGCAAGTGGAGCAATCACATGCAGTTGCCCCCTGCTGCCTGCACCAGGCGTCCTACTCGTTTATCCTGCACCCCACAGCCTTTGCGGCTCACACCCTCCATGCGGCATCCTTTGCACTGTGCCCTCTATACTCTGCAATAAGCAATGTATGTCATGACTCTACATCCTGCAACTCAAACAACTCTCTATATCTGGTATCTTTAAGTTCTACATTCTCCAATTGGCAAAATATACCTTAACCTCTATAAGCTGACCAAAGTTGTATAATGTACCATAGTCACTAGACTCCTATACTCCTATATACCTATGCACCCTAGATCTCTCTTTTTGCCATTATAGTACCCTACTATTCACTACAACCCACTCAACATTCTGTGGTTCACACTTTGTTCAACATGCAACAACTCTCCATTCAACAACTCTCCATTCAACAACTCTCCATTCAACAGCTCTGCATTATACAACTCCACATTCTACAAATCTACAACTCTACATTCTATAACTCTCCATTCTGCAAATCTACATTCCTCAATTCTACTTTCTAGAACACCACATTCTACAACTCTCCATTCTACAAGTCTACATTATACAAACTCTACAGTTTAAAACTCTCCATTCAACCCCTTTATATTCTATAACTCTACATTCAACAAGTCTACATTATTCAACTCTACATTCTATAACTCTCCATTTTGCAACTCTACATTATGCATCTCTCTATTCACCAACTGTATATTATACAACTTCACATTCTACAATTCTACATTATACAACTCTAGCTTCTATAACTCTCCATTTTGCAACTCTACATTCCTCAATTCTACTTTCTAGAACCCCACATTCCACAACTCTCCATTCTACAATTCTACATTCTGCAACTCTAGATTCTAAAACTCTCCATTCTACAATTCTACATTCCGCAACTCTACATTCTATATCTCTCCATTTTGCAACTCTACATTCCTCAATTCTACTTTCTATAACTCGACATTCTACAACTCTCCATTCTACAATTCTACATTCTGCAACTCTAAATTCTATAACTCTCCATTCTACAATTCTACATTCTGCAACTCTACATTCTATAACTCTCCATTTTGCAACTCTACATTATGCATCTCTCCATTCACCAACTTTATATTATACAACTCTCCATTCTACAAGTCTACATTATACAAACTCTACATTTCACAACTCTCCATTCAACCACTCTATATTCTGTAACTCTACATTCTACAACTCTCCATTCTACAGCTCTATATTCTACAACTCTACTTTCTGCAACTCTCCATTATACAACTCTACATTCTACTGTCTACATATTACACTCTTCGCGCCGAACTATAATTGAGTAATTTATCAGCTCCCTTATACGTCCTACATCTTGTACTCTACCTCAGGAAGAGAGCGTCTCATTTCATTCTACTGTACATTTGACAACCTACATTCTGCAGTCTATACTTTACACTATAAATTCTACACCTTTGAAGTCTTCACTTGAAATTCTAAATTCAACATTCCACATCTGGCATCCTTCACCTCTACACAGCATGCAGAATACTAGATTGCTTATTTTCGTATGTTCTACAGTCCACATTTGAGGCATACATTCTGTATATTTATATTCTGCATACAACACCCTACATCTGGCACCCAACAGCTTTACACTCTACATTCTCTACATTCTCTACATTCCCATCCAAGATACCGCTACACTCGACATTCAACACTCCTCCACTTTCTACAGTCTACAGTCTACCCTACACTTTACACATTTGTACTTTACACCCTACAAGCTCCTCACCCTACACATTCAGCACACCCTATAACCCACATGGAGCACCCTACAGCTCATCCGAAGCGTAAGCCTCTGACAAATGGACACACAGCTCAAAATTTGCCTAATCCTGGACACATGCATGGCATCGATTTCACGGGAAGCAACCGCAGGCAGTGGCTGTTGTCTAGTGTTCCACAGGGACCTGCTTAGCTGGTTAGCTGGTTAGATGGTTAGATGGTTATATGGTTAGATGGTTAGTTGTGCTTGCAACACAGCATAGCAACAGCAAGAGCAACAGCAAGAAGAAGAGGAAGAGCAACCTGGTGCAAGTTGCGATGCGTGTGTTGAGGCTTTGCCACTTCGACACGGCCACATTTCACGCCTCCTTTTTTGTGAAATATGTTGGGAAAGCAAAGCTCGATATGGAAACAACCACCGAGATGCGTCTGACGGGATAAGGATATGACAAATTTGATGCAACTCTCAGGACTAAGGTGAGCGTCGCCGGCGGCTTAACTTTCCTGCCCCGCGCGCCGAACGTTGGCGAGATTTCAAATATTGCAGAAATTTGAAAAGCCGATAATGAAGTCAAGATTGCCATCGACCAATCCGGTAATCGGGCAATCCAGCCAAGGTGGTTGAATCCTGAAGCAGGACACACTTTAATCAATCGCAACCGATTTGTCGGCTTAACATGTACAACATGACGTAAATAGTGGAAAATGGGAATGAGATTGCGACTGGGAGTGCGACTGGGACTGGGACTGGGACTGGTACTCAGACTGAGATTGGGATTGAATGTGCGTTCTGTGGACTGTGAAAACAAAGCACAACAAAGCCTTGCAGGGTGTCGAGCATTAAAGTGAGCAATCGACAAGGATTTGCGTCTCTGGAGGCGGCTTGTGCTGCTCTGTTGGTGTGTTGGTGTGTTGGTGGCTTCCTCGGGATTAGCGCCTGTTTTGTCTGTCTAAAGTGGCCAGCTAATAGTTGTTGCTGCCTCGAACAGAGCGTGAGAAGTTGCGGTGGAGGAATGTCTGCTAAAGAGGAGGCTTAACTGCGCACAATAAACAAGATGAAAGGCAGGAAAATAGAAAGGTAGCGGGAGACAGGGGGAGAGCATAGAAAAATTAGTTTGGAAGTGAAATCAAGAGGTTGAGGAATCACAAGTAAGATAAACAAACAAATAAATGTATGAATAAATAAATAAATAAATGCATAAATAAATACACAAGTAAAGCAATAAGTATACAAAATAAGTGAATGAATAAATAAGCAGAAATAAATAGCTAAAACAATTACTAAGAAAATAATTGATAATAAATAAATAATACTAATAAATAAAAAAATGATTAAATGAGTAAATAAATAAATCAATATATGAATAAAATAACAAATAATTAAAAAATAAAATACACAAATAAAGCAATAAATTAATAAACAATATAAATAAATGAATCAAGAAGTAGAGAAATAAACAAATAGCGAAGTCAACTCAATATAAAGCAATTGACAATAAATAAAAAATATAGATAAATAAATCAATAATAAAAATAAATAAATTAATAAAGACATAATAAAAGAAATATACAGATAATAATAAATAAATAAATATAGAAAGAAATACATTAATAAAATAACAAATAAATACACAAATAAAGCAATAAACTAATAAACAATATAAATAAATGAATCAATAAGTAGAGAAATAAAAAATAACAAATAGCTAAGTCAACTCAATATAAGCAATTGACAATAAATAAAAAATATAGATAAATAAATTAATAATAAAAATAAATAAATGAATAAAGACATAAAGACAGATAGTAATAAATAAATAAAGAAATACATTAATAAAACAATACATAAATAAATACACAAATAAAGCAATAAATAAATGAATGAATAAATTAGCAATAAACCTAGAAATAAATAGCAATATAATTAATAATAATTAAATAAACTCATAAATAAATAATATAATAATAATAAATAATATAAATAAATAAATAAATTAACCCATAAATAAGTAATGAAAGTAAATAATTAATTAATGAGTTAAAAGATAGCCAATAAATTAATAAAAGTAAATAATAATAGATAGTAAATATATAATAAATATATAAATAAATAATTACACAAAGAAATCCACAAATAAATAATCAATAAATTAAAGAAATAAAAAATTAACAGAGAAATACATGAAAAAAGTAAATAAATAATTACATAAGTAAATGAATGAGTTCATTTTGTAGGAATTAATTCATAAATAAATGAATAAGTAGACTAGAAAAACAACATTATAAATATATAAGCATGGTTCGAGGTTAGTTAGAAACATAGATGGACAGATTAATAGATACAACTTATAGAGTAGGAACTTTAATCTCAAACAACGCTAGATTGACAAATAAATAACTCTAGATGCTATAAATGATAGCAGAGTAAAGATGATTGCAAAGATATGAAAGTTTTCTAAAGAAAATCATTGAAAAAAATGCAAAAAGAGAAGATGAAACAGATTTGAAAATATTAAAAACTAGGACAAGGATATGCTATTTATTATTTGTTAATATTAAGATAAGGAAGTAAGGAATGAGAATTAGTTACTTCTGAATAGATATAACTGCTGCAAGCGCAAGAAATAATTAATTCGAAATATTTCCTTATAGCTAGATGAGCTTATTAAGCGTAAGACGAGGAAGTCAAGACAGGACTTGGACATAAGTGTACATATATAATGGCATAAATGCGACTATTATAACTAATCGGGGATTCGGATCAAGCGCCTTTTGTTCGGCTGACTTTGCACATATAGGAAATGCAAACAACCCCCTTCTAAGATGGACGACCCAGTCTCCCTTCTGCCCCCCAACTCTTGCACACTCTGACAAGATGGACCCTTGACAATGGCTCAATTTTTATGTGATTTACTTGTTGTGATAAGGACTCGTCGACTGTCGTCTGTCGTCTGTCGTTTGTCGTCCTCGTGTTGTGTCGTGTCAAACGACACCCTGGACAAGTTGAAATCAAAATGCGAAATCAAATTCCATTGGCAACCCCAAAGCTGCTGGAAATAATTTGAAAATTACTTTTGTTCAAATGAAGGGCAACATTTTTATGAAGGTCGCGTGCGGTTTGAGTTTGAGATCGTTCGATGATAAGCTCGAAAAACCAAAAGTATATAAATCATTCAAATCTACATATAGAGACAGAGAGAGACAGAGAGAGTGAGAGAGAGAGAGAGTGAGAGAGAGAGAGAGTGAGATAGACAAGGCTAACCCCAAGAGCTAACCCTAATACCCGACACCCTCAGACGCCTATCTAAACTTACGTTGGCTTTATTGTTTGATAAGTATTTTGATAATATTTTGAGTGCTGTGCGAAAACAATGGGCGAGTATAGAGCGTTTAACACCCCGCTGTGTGGGATGAGCAGGCAGCGAGGGGTTCGTATGACGTTGGCAAACAGGTTTCTCATTATTTAATTGAGATTTATGTTGAGATCTTAAGTTAGGCAACACTTTAAGCATTTCCCTCATCATTTAACAACACTGGCTGCAGCTAACAGACAAGTCTATCTGTATTCTTTAGGCCTAGTGCCTTGTACTCAGATCAGCTCAGATCTACGCTGCATGAAGTAAACAACCATATGCAAGCAAGCTGTTCAGTCGATTAATACCCTGTATTTGGATTTAGTGTTCATACATACTCAACACACACCCAACATACCTAACCTCTGTCTCACTTGCTCCCACAAGAAGGCCCAACGCAATCGATTCAAATCAAGAATTTCTTTCTCTTTTCTTTCCTTCTTTTCTGATTAGCTTTTGAATTTGTGGACTGATCTCTATGCAACTTGCAGGATTGTGCCACTAAGTGAAAGTATTTACGCTGATAATTATGCAATTCGGTTATACAAAAGTTTCTTTTTCGATTTGTATAGGAGACAGGAGATTAAAAATAAACTCAGTTTGTATTGTATTCAGTTAAACAGGAAGAGTATGCCAAATTTAGTGTCGCTACCTCTACTGGTTGCTGAGATTGAAGCGTTGCCAGAGACATGCGGATAGACGGCTGGACAAACATAGGGACAGCCGGAAGGACAGACGAACAGACAGATGGACTTAGCCCAATCAACTGTTGAGCCTGATCAGAGATATATATGCCTTATAGGGTCTGACACGCCTTCTTCATTTACACAAAGCTATCACTATACTTTTTTTGCAGATAGCACTAATCTCATATGAGATAGAAGTGTTAGCAGAATGGTAATGAGGTTGCCGGACTTTTAAGAAAAGCAGCTGGCAAAATTCTTCTAGGTTTTCTAGAGCAATTTGTGCAAATAAATTTTAATTAAATATATTAAACACAAAATATGGAATATTGGAATAAATTCTAATTAAACATATGTAAAAAAGAATAAATATGTTAAATAAAAAACAGAATATTGGAATAAATTGTAATTAAGCATATGTAAATAAATAATAATATAATATAATAATTGTTCTTTTTTTCACATTAACTTTGATATATTATTGTTGCCTACGCATCTTTCTCTTTCTTGAGCACGCAGAATTGTGAGTGTGACCAGCAACTTGTTGTTGCATTTTTATTGTTGCTTGGTCACACTGCCAATATAATTAACATATTCTGCTTATCCTTTTGTTTTTGCTAGGCTCTAAACGAATGCCTCTGGCTGTTCCGCTGGCATTTAACAACACTGGTTGCTGCAATCACACAACCCTATGCCCAACGCAATCCCTTTACCTTTGCTTGTGCGGCCGGGACAGGTAATGAGCACCTTGGCGTGCCAAAATGACAACCTGTGCGCAAATTGGATTACTTCATTGCGGCGCGGTCAGATAAGAGCAACAGCAACAGCAGCAGCAGCAGCAGCAACAACAACAGCAGCAGCAACAGCAGCAGCAGCAGCAACAACAACGTCGGCTAACATCAAGAATCAAGAAAAAAAAAAGGATCTCTTCGGGCAGAAAGGCGAAATAAATAAATAAATACAATTTTGCGGGCCATGCATTTGGTCGATTGATTTCTCCAAGCACGAAAATGGCAACTGGCAGCAGTTGGCGGCAACAACAACAACAACAGCAGCAGCAGCAGCAACAACTGCGGGGAGTGAAGGGTAAAGCGAGAGAAAAACTCGCAACTCGCTCGCAGCTCGCAGCTCGCAAATTGCCGCATATTTGTTGAGTAATTACGCTTTAACTTGTAATAAAGAAGACAAACAATAAAACGAGGACCCGGCCATGGATCCCAGCTAAGGATGAGGTTTAACCAACGACCAGCAACAGCAGCCGCAGCCGCAGCCGCAGCAACATCGCGCCGAGAGATGAGCGGGAGGAGCTAGGGGAGCGAGAGGAGAAGACATCTGGCGGCGCGTTCTCAATTGAAAAGCGTGAATAACAAACGTGAACGGGCCGCAAACGCGCAAATTGGCTAAGAAGTCAGTCAGGAGACACGTCTCCAGTAACAAATCCGATCACAGTGCTAGCGCGTTTATGCGTGCGCGCTTATTGTGATTAGCGCATATCGTGAAGTGTGAGAGTTTTTCACCTTTTCATTTATTTATTTATTTATTTAGACTCTGAACTAAAAGTTCAAAGTCTATTAGGTTTGACGAAGGCGAAATGTGCGTAACAGGCAGAAGGAGGCGTGGCAGACCCTATAAAGTATATATATTCTTGATCAGCATCAACAGCCGAGACGATATAGCCATGTCCGTCTGACCGTCTGTCCGTCTGTATGAACACCTAGATCTCAGAGACTATAAGAGCTAGAGTAACCAAATTTGGTGACAACACGTGTATTGTTTGCAGGCAGATCAAGTTTGTTTTAGATTTTTGCCACGCCCCCTTCCGCCCCCGCAAATCGAAAAAAACGTATAACTGAAGCTACCGACTTTAGATTTAATTCAGATTTGGCACATATAGAGAATGTCTTTTTCCGGACGTTTTCTGAAGATTTCAGCACGATCGGATCATAAACATAGAAGATATTAAGGAATGAATGATCACCAGATTCATGGCAGCTGTGCGGCCAAAATTGCTTTAGCTAGAACAACAACAACCAGAAACGCCGCAAAGGCGCGAGTTCGAATCCCTGCTGACAATTCCAAATTACATTTTTTAATAATTATAAATTAATTACTTTTATTTTAAATATACATATAATATTAATTTTGCCTTATTTGTCAGAAAATGTTAAGAATTTAAAAGAAAGCAATAACCAAATTTCGTTAGAAATTCGTATACATATACATATGTATATATATGACAAATGCAAAAACTCGTGCTGTATATGTATTGACGTTGCCGACCGCGCAGTATGTAAGGCGGTGGCTCAAGCTGTAGGACGTACGATTTGCGTGTAAGAGGTCTGCGGTTCGAATCTCGGTGCATCCCAAACAAAATTTTTATGTTTTTAAAATTTTATAAAAGCAATATATATGCACAAGACGCGTTTTTAACCACCAATTGATTTGTCAGCATAGTTTTCATAATAAGCATCTCAGTAAAAACAGACGCGCGCTGTACAGTTACAGTTATACGTGTGAACACAGCAACGCGCAAAAAAAGTAACGGTTGTTTGTTTTCCCTTTCGCTCTTGCGCGTTCACTCACTATTGCTGCTCTCTTCCAAGAACGAACGATAATGAGTTGAACATTGCTTAAGCTTAATTTGGCTTTAAATTAGTTTTATATTTGCTTTATTTTTTTGCTTTCCCCGATTAGTTCAGAGTCTACCACAGACGTTGTACGACTGTAGCTGCCTGACTTGTTTATTTATTTATTTATTTTATTTATTTATTTATTTATTTATTTATTTATTTATTTATTTATTTATTTATTTATTTATTTATTTATTTATTTATTTATTTATTTATTTATTTATTTATTTATTTATTTATTTATTTATTTATTTATTTATTTATTTATTTATTTATTTATTTATTTATTTATTTATTTATTTATTTATTTATTTATTTATTTATTTATTTATTTATTTATTTAACGTCGACTAACAGCAGTCGACCCAAGTATAAAATCAAACTCTTATGATATTTAAATTAAAAATAATTACAAATGAAATTTAAGTGTGAAAATGAGTTTAAAATTTAAGTTTAAAATAAGATTAATTTAAATTTAAATTTAAAATTTCAAATCTGGTTTGGTTTCTTCCTTTTGCTTTCACTTCCTTATTTTCTTATTTATTCTTTCCGTTTTCTGTATTTTGTTCTCTCGTTTTCATCTTCTCTTATCTCTTCTCTCTCATCCCATTTTCCTCTTTTTCATTCCCCCTCTTACTTTATACTTTTCTCCACATAATGTGCTCTTGCTTTCATATTCTATTCAACTATGTCTGCTTTTCTCCTCTTCTCCCTAAGCTGACGAGTAGAGTGAATAAGCTTTTTCTCTTCTTCCGCTAGTTTGCTTTCCTGCTTTCCATTCTTATGTCTTTTTCTCTCCATGCTTCTCCTTTCTGCATTTTTCTTTCCTACTTCATTCTGTTCTTCTTCCCTTTCTTCATGCTTTTGTCTTTCTCCCATTCTTACCTTTCTTCTACTCTCAGCTTATCTCTTCTAATTTTTTCTCCGCCTTCTCCGCGTTTGTCTATTTCCCTCCCACCCTTCTTCGCTACCCTTTTCAGCTTTCTTCTTTCATATTTAGAGTGGTGTCCCTCTTCTTTCTTAAATTTTGCTGCCACTTTTTTCCCCCTTCTTTATTTCCTTTTCCTTCCTTCTGCGCTTTAGACTCTCCTCACTTTTTTTCTCTGCCTTTTTCTTCTGTTATAATCCCACTTTTCTTCATCCCTTTCTTCCATCTCTTCTTCTTTAGATTCCCTGCTCACTTGGCCCTTTCTTTAACTGCTTTCTTCTCCATTTCCATTCCTTTTCCATACTTCCTCCTCTCTCTCTCTCTTCACACTATTTCCTCTCTCACTTCTTTCTCCTGTTCTTAATTTTCTTTTCACGATTCTTCCATCTACTGAATTCTTTCTTACTTCTCTCTCTCCCTCTCTCTCTCTCTCTCTCCTCTCTCTCTCTCTCTCTCTCTCTCTCATTTCCTTCTTCTTTAGATTTCCTCCTCACTTGGCCCTTTCCTTTAACTGCTTTCTTCTCCATTTCCATTCCTCTTCCATACTTCCTCTCTCTTCTCTTTCTCTCTCCCTCTCTCTCTCTCTCTCTCTCTCACTTTACACTATTTCCTCTTCTCACTTTCTTCTCTACAGTGTCTCCTTTACTCTCTCCCATCACTCCCTCCCATTACTCTCTTCTTTCTCCTGTTCCAACTTTCCTTTTTCACGTTTCTTCTTTTTTTCTGAATTCTTTTCTTACTTCTCTCTCTCTCTTTCTCTCTCACTCTCTCCTCTCTTCTCCATTCTGCAGTTCTCCTTCAGCTCCTTCTGGACTCATCGATTGATTGATTGTAATTCAGTTGCACGCATGAACCTCATCATTTGCCAACTCTCACAGCTTTTAGTCGCTGCTATCACTCTATCTCTATCTTGCTTTCTATATCTTTCTCGCTCTCTCTCTCTCTCTCTCTGTCGCTGTCTCGCTCGCACCGTGCTTGGTTAACCACAAAACAAATCTTTACACTAAGCAGGCAGTCAAACCAAAGAGGCAAACGTAGCATCGCTTAATTTACTGTTGAGGATTGTGAGACGGAAACGGAGTTGGGGACGAGGATGGAGACGGAGACGGAGGCGGAGACGGAGAGTTGGGAGAGACTGGACCGGAGACTGGCTAAGACCTGGCAGATTGGTAGAGTGGCCGTTTGGGCCGTTTGGTTGGTTACTTCGACTGGCAAACCATAAAATGCATTATTATGCTAAATGACTATAAAAATCACGTTTACAATCCATTTATGCCTGGGATAATAACCCATCTCTTTTGAACTGCGGCGCAAGGAAGAAGCTGCCATGGAGTGCACTCATCTGCTGGACCGGACTCTGGCCACAAGCATACATATGCGATACATATAGTTTTGGGGTGTTGCAACCTCAAGCTGCAGCCACAGTTGGAGCTGAAGCTGGAGCTGAAGCTGAAGCTGCAGTTGATGTTGAAGTTGAAGTTGAAGCTCAAGTTGGCTAAAACCCTGAAAGGCAGCATTTGTTTACGCCGCGAATAATTGAGTTATCTGATCCCTGCTAGCCACAAGACAGACACGAAACATGGCCAACACACGATGAGGGGCACAGCAGAAGTGCTGCGGCTCTGCTCTAAATGGGTGCCCTGCAAACGAGACTTTGGCCTAGGCTAGGCTACGCTAAGCAAGGGACGGCTGTGGAGGGGGAGTTGTGTTGTTGCAACGGCGCGCCGTTGCATGTTTGGCAGCAGGTAGGTGTGGCCGGCCTACGTAGCAAATTGCTGGGGCGCATTAGAAGGCAACGCCGCCCAGGCAAAGTTCCCTCCCAACCAACCAACCCCCAACCCCCCACATCACTCTCTGAGCTCTTGGCCCAGTCAGAATACCAAGTCCACGGTTTAGGCCCAAAACGCATGGCCAAGTCATCTGCGTTTCGCCTGCTTGCCAGTTGGTAATGACTTTATTTGGTTGCTGCGTTAATGGGGCGCTGCCTCGTCGCTGCCAGTGCTGACGTTGGCGTCGACGCTGGCGCAGGCAGCGCAAATTGAAAGCGCATTTCAAAATTTTTCACACCTGAAAATTGTTTCGTTTTTAAGATGTTATTTTTGTTGTTGTTGTTGTAATTTTTTGACTGACGTCGCTCACCACAGGGGTGTAGGCTGTAGGAGGCGGGGCGTGGCAGCAGGAGGGAAAGGAGGTGGGGGCGAGCAAGTGGCAAGTGCAGCGAATTTCATGCGGCCTGGAAACACTTTTCACGTAGCGCCGCTGACGACTGCAGTCAAAGTCAAAAAGGTGCCGACCGGCGGCTGCAATTAATCAAAATTTAAAGCGACGTTGCCGCTGACGTCGACCGAGGCAGCAGCAGCAGCAGCGGCAGCGGCAGTGGCAGCGATTGTTGACTGCACTTGAAGCAGCCGAAAAAATTGAAAAGGCCAAAGAGAAAACTGGCTAAAGAAAATGTAATTAATCACCAGGCTGTTGTTGTATATAGCTGCCGCAGTTGTTGTTGTTGTTATTATTATTGTTATTGCTATTGTTGTTGTTGTTGTTATTATTATTGTTATTCGCCTCGTCTTGTCTCGTTGTTGGGAAATGAAAATGAAAAGCCGCAAAAGCAACAAAACAAAAGTAACGCCAGCCACATCGCCCAGACACCCCCGCCCACCCCTCTCTGCCCATCTCCACCTGTCTTACCGTTACACTCCGCAGAAGAAAATACTTGTGATAATACATTATTGGCCCCAAATTCGTTCGAGATCCATAATAATAACATAATTCACAGCGAACAAAGCCAATTAAATGCGTACTTATGACTCCATCTGATTCGATTAATTCATTTGTTTAAAACCATTGATGATACTCGCATTTCTTGAAATACCATAACTTATATTGAGCTTATATGAGCTGCAGTTGGAGCAACTTGTTTTCTTCGTTTCCGTAGATTCATTTCTTACTCATTATTATGCAAATTCTGTTGTTTTTCCTTTTTGTTCGACATTTTGAAGTTGTTTTCATTTGAACCTCGTAACGTGTATGAAATGAACTAAGAGAAATTATAAATACAACAATTCATATATGAATGATTTTCTTGCTTTCTTTGGAGACCAAGACTGATTAAAGTCAAAGACCAGGGAATATATTACTGCTTGCTTGCCTAGATGAAAAACATGAATGCTCCTTTATTTTAGTCAACCAAAAGTTTAATAAAACTTTTAATTTTAAACCAAAATTCTTCAATATTTGCAATTAAACTACTTGTAATTATTGTCAGCTACTCCACAAATTTCATTGATGTACCACTTTTAGTTCTTGAGTTCACTGAGAACACAACAACAGCATGCGTTTGCATACTTTATAGTTTAAGTTAATTTTCTGCACTTTAAACTTAGCTAATCGAATGCTTGCCACTCTTAGATGGCGCCACTTGCATCTTGCAATCGCAATTGACAGCACTAACTCACACTAATTGCAATAGATGGCGCCAACCAACTCACCAACATAATAATTCAGGGTATAAGAACAAACACTTATACTTGAGGTAGGCAGTGCAATTGGGAGTATAAGAGTGTTACTCCTAGAATACCAATAAAACAGAAGAGTAGCAACAATTTCGTTTAATTTTTATTATTAAAAATTTGTTATATTGCCTTTCCATTGCTCATTTGCCTGTGACCATTGTTTCTTTTCATGATTCCTTTTATTTTGTTATTCACTTTACTGGTCGTTTTGTTGTTGTTTTTATTGTATTTTCTTTTTTTTTATTTTTAATTATAATTAATTTTGTATTTTGTTCTATTGCTTAATTCATTTCCATAGACAGAGAGCACACTATGCAACAAAGTTGCCAAATCGAACAGAGAGCGTAGTGTAACATAATTGAAGGGTCCGTAGAATTTGTTGCATAGTGTAATAATTGCAATTGTTGTTTGTTTGTTTGTTGGTTTTTCGCTGTTTGTTTTGGTTTACAAAAGGAAACATAATTCATTGACATTCGTTTGTTCACATACACATACATATATGTTATATATTATTTATAAATTTATAAAATTAAATATGTACAAAGTGTAATTTAATACAATAAAATAAAAAACAAAAAAAAAAAAAGAGAATAGAATAGAGAAAAAAAAAAAAAAATTAAATGAGCCTAAAACATAAATAACAAATAAGTACAAAACAAATATGGTTTAACAATCAATCAATTAATTAATTAATTCATAAAATCAATATACATATTGCGTTTGGCAAGCGAATTCTCGCTTGCAACAGCCCCGCCCCCGCACCCCCACCCGACCAACTCATCAACTAATTAAATACATAATAATAATAATAATAATTAATATTTAGCTTCAATATTTATGCATACTTATCAGATGTCTAATGCATATTTTCGTAATCATTTCATTTCGTTTCGTTTGATTTCATTTTTTGTTGGGTTTTCTTTTGTTTTTCTTTTGTTTTGTTTTGTTTTTGTTGTTGCCATAACTTTAAACTCTGGACACGATTTATAGAGAGCGTTTCGATGATGACGATGCTGAGGCTGCAATGTCCTATTTGCATTTATAAAACACACAAACAAACCAAAATCAAAATCAAAAAAAAAAATATCAACTGTTGGACAAGAAGCGACAAGTGTTATGAGCAATTCGATGAGTATTTTTCTCAGTGTCAGACCATAAATTTGCCAAAGATTCGTGTGATTGTAAAACTAACATTATAGATAATCAAATATATATATGTACGTATATATGGATAATCCTGTGATGTTGCTTCGTTGTATCGTTGATTATGATTTGAGCAAATTGATAAGCTTAACAAATGGAATAACATGCTGAAGATTAACTCGAATTGAAGTGTTTGCAAATTGTGGAGACATTCTTCTTCACATCTTAAACATATCTTATAATAATTACACACATCTCTCTTTCTCTCTCTTTCACATTCTCTACATCTCTTTCTATCTGAATGTTACATCTTTTTCGTTTTGTGGTGGGGGGAGGGCGGGAAATCACAGCTAAAAGGCAAGCATTAAAGTTATACAATTCTAGAATTTCATCTCGCTCGAATCGAAATGTCGTGCACAAAGTTTTGAGCTGGCTGTGTGTTTGTTGTTTGTGTTTTTGTCATTTGTTATCTATTATAATTGTTATAGTTATGCATAATTATATACATCTATTGTTTGTTTGTTTGTATTTGTTTGTTTTTGTCTCTTGTGTTGCTATTGTTTGTTGTTTGTTTGTTTTTACTTGACTACGCATAATCATATCAATTTATATAATATGTTTTGTTTTTGCATTTACTTTTCATTAATTAGTTAATATTTATAGTATAGCACCGAGTACAAAAATGATCAATAAACAGAGTTTTGAATTTCGTTTTTGTTTTGTATGTATTGTTTGTTTGTTTGTTTGTTTTACTCTTCGTTTCGTTTTTTTGTTTTTTGTTTTTGTCAACAACAATTTGCTGCTGCTTTTCAACGGTTTAAATGCCTTTGCTCTTGTTTGCTGTATCATTTGTTTATCTGTCATTGTTTTTAAATTCTACTACTTATATAATGTAATAATTTCTGTTTGCTTTCGCTTTCGCTTTCGCTTTCACTTTCACTTTCGTCGTCACCTTCGCATTCTGCTCCTGCTCCTGTCACAAGTCAATAATTATCATCTTTGTCAGCAGTTGCCTTGCTAAATTTTACATGGATCCTTCGCCGGAAATCTAACAGAGAATGTTGATTTCTTTTAGTAAGGATTAAGATACTTTCATTGCAGTTGTAGGCTCACCTGCGAGTGCGAACTGTCGCTTTCCACCTGCTCGGAGTAGCAATGCTTATAGTTAAGATAGTCTAGAAGTCTTCTTGGTAATGGCAATGTCTGTATTAGATCCTTTCGTATAACCGCCTTTAGTATAACAAATCTGTAAGCAGATGAGTGTGAGATGAGATCTTAGCGAGGTACGCTCTTCACATGGTCAACCTGGTCAACAACTCACCTGCACATATGCTGCAAGCTTTGTACATGCTTAAATCTAGATACGGGATTGGTTAATTGCACGCGCATTGGTCCATGTTCCGGCCGACGATGCAGAAAGAATAAATATCTGACAAGGAGAACATTTTATGTTAATAACTCTCTGTCTATAGCTAACAATGTATCAATGATCTTACCTGCCGCTACGCGAATGCTCGACGGCCTTCTCAATGAACTCGGTTATAGTTTGGGATTTGAACTTGGCATACGAGCCAAACGAGAATGTGCCTGCACAATGAAAGAGAGAGATACAGAGAGAGAGAGAGAGAAAGGGAGAGAGAGAGAGAAAGGGAGATAAAAAGAAAGATGCAGAAATAATGAGATAGTTTATCTAAATAGTTTATAATAGTTTTATTAAGAAAACATTCGCTTTGAAATGCAACGAGTAAATATTTCATTTGCAACGAGTGACTAAATTGCAACGAGTTCATTAAACAACGAACAAAATCAAGGAAATGAAAGTGTTTTATTGTTGATGTAACTCAACCTAAAGCTGTTCACTCGCTGATGTTACTCAACGAGAAGCTACTTACTCGTTAATGTTACTCAACGAGCAAAGCATCGATTGTTGATGAAGATTACTCAGCAAGTAGTTACTTACTCGCTGTGTTTATTCAGTGTAAATGTTTGATCATTGATGTTACTCAGCGAGAAGTTGCTTACTCGTTGATGGTTCTCAACGAGCAAAGCATCGATTGTTGATATTACTCAGCAATACTCGCTGTGTTTATTCAGCGTAAATGTTTGATCATTGATGTTACTCAGCGAGAAGTTGCTTACTCGTTGATAGTTCTCAACGAGAAGTTGTTACTCGTTGCTGTTACACAACGAGCAGAGCTTTGATCGTTGATACTATACAACAAGAAGTTACTTACACGCTGAGTTTATTCAAAGAATATGTTCTCTCGTTGATGTTACTCAGCGAGATGTTGTTTACTCGTTGACATAACTCGTTGCTTAGTTAGTTATATATTTGATTATTAGATGAACTGAACCTACCCTGATCCTGCTCGATGCGCACATGGCGCACGCAGTTGTTCAGCTTGAAGCTCAACGAGAATATATAATGATCATCGGAGCTGTCGCGCACTATGAACGAGCCATCCGGCTCATTGGAGAGCACCTTCTCGGCGGCCTCACTTGACAATGGACCCCAATACCAGCCATACTGCAAAGGTAAAACCAATTAGTAAAGAGTAACGAGTAGCGTGTAACGAGCAACGAGCAACGAGTAATAAGTAGCGCGTAACGAGTTGCAACTTACGTCTTTGACCTTCTCAATACTTGAGGTAAACTGCAGCGCACGCGGCTCTTGGGCGGCGTTGCTCTTCTTTGGATCCTCCGTCTCCGTTTCGGCGGCATCAATGGCATACGCTGCAAGCAAATAAGAGTCAGTATTAGTTAACACACACACACACACATGCAACATGGTTGCAAGTTCACGCGACTCACCCTTTTTTGGCAACGGCGGCAATGCACGCGATTGAAACTTCTTGCGCAAATCCGCATTTGGTTCACTGCGATTGAGGCAATTGTTAGCCTCCTCGACATCTGTGGCATTTGCCACACAACTGGCCGACGTTGCCGATGCTGATGCCGAGGCGGTGGCCGTTGCAGTTGCCGCTGTTGCTGCCGCAGCGGCGGCATTCGCTCGACAACGATTGTGATTGCTGCGACGAAAGCGAAAGATGCTGCAGAATTTCTGTTTCAGATTCAACGAGAATTGCGATTTCTTTTCCGTGTGCAACACGTGCTTGTTGTTCGTCTGCTGTTGCTGCTGCTGCTGCTGTTGTTGTTGTTGTTGTTGCTCTGGTGTGGCAAGCAGCAGCTTATCGGATGAGGTTGGCAGCTGTGTGCCCGGTGTTTGTTGCGCATAATTGCTGCCACTGATATTGTTGTTATTGTTATTATTGTTCAGCTTATCATTGTCGATGTTATGTTTGTTCTGTTTGCTCAGATATTTGGCGCTGCTCTCTCCGCTGCTTGCACCACCGCCACCACCGCCACCGCCACCACCGACACCACCACTGCACGTGTTATTGGCGGTGCGATTGGTGCCAATGCTGCTGCGCGTGCGTGCCGTCGTTGTGGTTGTATTTGTCGTATTGGTGGTATTTGTGGACACGCTCCAGATCGTCTCGTTGCTCGACTTGACGCCCATCACTTTGCCCATGGCATTGCCGCCCGCTGAGGCGATTAGCATTTTGTTGTTGCCACCGACACCTGCCACACCTGCTACACCGCCGCCAGTCCACGAGGATTTGCCCGCATCGGAGTAGAGCGTGTGATAGAACTGTTTCACCTCATCCAGCGTCATGTGCAACGGTTCCGCTTCACTTTGTGTCACAGGCGTCCGATATTTGCCATGTTTCCCCCCCTTGTCGCCGACACCGCCGCCATCGTCGCTTGTCTCCGTTGTTGTTGCCCCAGTGGCATAGCGCTGCTTGCGCTTGTTGCGTTTGTTGCGCCTGCTCGCCGCCTTGTGATACGCCGGCTGTTTGCTGCCCACATCCTGCTGCTGTTGTTGCTTCTCCAGTTGCTGCTGCTGTTGTTGCTGCTGCTGCTCGATCATGTCAACGGGAAAGGCATAAATGTCCGAATCGATGGGCACATTGTAGAAATCGGAGATTTCTCGCGTGAACAACGCATCGTGGGACATCGCCTGCGTGATGAATATGGAATCATCTGGCTTATTCGCCGACGACACATTCAGCGAGTTGTGCGAGCTGCTGAGGCGGCTGTTTAGCGAGTTCCTTGAATTGGGACGCTGGCCATGCTGATGATGTCCATGATGCTGGTGATGATGCGCATGATGATGATAGTGCGGATGATGGGAATGATAATGGCAATGGCTTGTATGTCCCAATGGACTGTAAAGCAATTGTCTTCGCTGCAAGCTGCTGTTGTCCGTCTGATGTTGCTGCTGCTGCTGCTGCTGCTGTTGTTGCTGCTGCTGATGGTGTTGCTGATGCTGCAACGTTGATTGCCTGCTCCTTGCTCCATAGTACAAGTCATAGTCGTGTATCTCAGAAAGGCCAGCGCTATTGAAGCGCTGCTGTGCAGCCGCTGCCTTCGCACTGGCAATGCTATCCTGTTCCGTGGGTATCGCCTTGAAGTAGCGCGTATGATCCTGATAATAGGGACACAGCGTTTGCTTAATCTTAATTATCGAAACGGGCGGCGGCGGCGATGGCAACGATGGTGAGCAACTGCTTGGCTCTGAGGCAGCCTCCTCTTCTTCCTCCTCCTCCTCCTCTTCCTCCTCCTCGTCGTCATCGTCATCATCATCCTCATCATCATCATCATCCTCATCCAGCAGATCAATGCTGTTGCCCAGCGAACTGCTTATTATATTATTCGGCTCATCATATATATTATCCGTATGGCTGTTCAATATGGAATCACTCGAATAGAGATGCTTATTGATGGCATACGACTCCTTGAGCGTGCGCTCCTGACACAGCACCGTCGTGGCCGTTGGCTGTGTGGTCACCACCATGGCAGCGTGCGTGGCATGCGTGACAATGTCATTGGTGTCCGGCTTGGCCAACAGCAGTACCAGCTCCTGGTTGGCTGCACCGCTGGCAACCGCTGCACTGACCATTGTCACATCATCTTTCAGATGCTCAAACGATGACTGCGACGAGGTCCAGCGTCGCAGGCTATTCACAATATTCTTGGAGATCGAACGCACGAGCGTCGTTTGCGGTGAATCCTGAAACTCTGGCGGCGGATCTATCGGTGCCAATGGACCCTTTTTCAGCGTATTAAAGTTCTCAGCACTCATCCCACCCTCCGAGCAATTGTCCAGCGAGTCGAACTGCGACACCTCGCCATCACTCTCCACCATCTGCCGAGAGAGAAAGAGAGAGAGAGAACATGTTATCAATTGGGGGAACTGGTAGGGATGATGTACTCACCTCAATCTCAAACTTGCACATGCCAATGCGGTACGAGTCGCCGCTGGATATGGAGCTGTTTGTGGTGAGGGAACTCCGCTGTCATCGCTCAGCGATGCGGCCGCATTCAGTTCGATGCTGTTGGCGCTGACCAGTTCATGGTCTCGTTGTGTTGCGGGCGGGGGCATCATGCTGCTGAAGCTGTCGCTGCTGCAAATGCTAACGGTCACTCCGGTGCCGGTGCCGGTACCGGTGATGGTTCCGCTTCCGGTTCCCATGCCGTTTCCGGTGGTGCTTGTGCTTGTGGTTGTGGTGGTGCCATTGCCATTGCACAGGGAATTCTGATTAAGGCTCTGGCTTTGATTACCATTCGAATTGTTGCTCTCCTAAGCTTAATGGACGATTCCATGTTCTGTGTCTGTGTCTGTGTGTGTGCGTGTGTGGTGTGCCTGTGCGTGCGTGCGTGTGTGTGGTGTGTGTGTGTGTGCTGCAAGTTGGTAGAAGAAATCAAATGATTGATCATCAAATTGTCAGCAAATTGTTAACCATTACATGATTTCGAAATCAAATTCGAGTTCGAATTCGAATTCGATTGCGTATTGCATTTAGCCGGTTCGATTTGAATGGAATTGCTTCTGTATTCGGGAACATTTTATGAATGATAAGTTGATTAATTGATTGATTAATTGATGACACACATCGCACACATCACATGACCTTTGGGTGCGGCGAAATTGATGCTGCTGCTGCTGCTGCCTGCAACGAATGCAGCGAATGCACCGAATTGAAGGTCAATGACAGTTGCGTGTGCCACCCCACGCCCATCGCCTGCCCGCCCCCCCAAAAAACACCCCGCATCCTCACTGTCAACGACAAACCCGAACCGTTTCGACAGCATTTGCTTGTGCGCAGAAAATTGTTGCCAATTTAGTAGTAGATTTTGGGCGTAGATATGTTGCTACCTTTTTAGAAAATGCGCTGATGCCGTTGCTGGTAATTTAAAAACGCACACACACACTCATGTGCACATACACACACCCACACACACACAAATACTAACACAAGACCAAACATTTGAGTGCGTAAAAAATGCTGCGCTGTCTGTAGTACGCTAGCTCACACATACAAGCGGACAGATTCACACACACACACACATACACACGCACGCTTACACACAAATGCAGCACCGCCCAGCAGTAGCAGCCCAAAAGGAGTAGCCGGGAAATGCGATGCTGCTTCGCTGCCACTGTCGACGTCGCTGCTACTGCCGCTGTCGTCGTTATCGTCGGCGCCTCGTCGTCGTTTTCGTAGTAAGTCGTGCGCTGTAGTAATTTTTTTTATGATAGCTAAAAGCCGCTGCCGCTACTTTAATGCGAATGCAGCCAGTCAAGCGTTATTGCAATTCGCTTATGTATTTTGACAGCGAGCACACAGGCGGGTGCGAGTAGGAGAGATAGTGATAACAAATATTCTTATTAGAATTTTTGTCACTTTGTATGTACACAACTGGGCACACATACACTCGCATTCACATTCACATACACACACGCACACGTACACACACAGACGCACATTTGTTGGGAGCGACGCAGCAGCAGCAGCTCACATGCACGTAACACCTTTGCTTAATTTAATTATTGCTCTCCTGGCTCTCGCGTACTCACTGCCAGACACTAATACACACATATTTACACGCACATTTTTACATTTATACGTGTGTCGCACACAGCTCACTCACACACACACACACACTCACACACACACATTCACACATATATAAAATGCATTAGCATTCATTACAATTCCACGGCGCATACAATTTTCATTGCACTTGCCTTGCTCTGGCTCTGGCTCTCTTGCCTGCCTGTGATTTCTCTCCGACGCCTACAGATCGCACTCCTTGCTTAACACACGCACTTTGATAATAAACATATAAACATATTGATTGCTTGCATTTGCACACATTGCAATTGTTTTTCCGCTGCTGCCTGCGCTTTCAGCATTATTTTTTTATTCGCCAAAAACTCCGACGTCGTTTCAGCCACGGTTGCCACACTTGGCACTGGTAGCTTATACCTCCGCTGGTGCTTGCTTTGGTCATACTGCTCGCTGCCCGTCCTGGTATATGCGACAATCTCGAACGAAAAGCGGTCACTCTGACACTGCGCGCGCGCTTTTTAAAATGAAAATTTTTTTTATTTCCGCAATTTTTTAAAAAACCAGCCGCCGTCTAGAATAATTTTTTTTACCGTTCACATCGCCCCCTCAAGCTGCACAAGATGCGCTAAAAAAAGAGCACTTTTCGAAAAAAGGCGGGAAAAAAAAACGAGTAACGGAAGTTTTTTTCGCTTTTCTTTTCCGATTTCCCAGCTGTTTGTGGACCGATCTGGACGAAACTTTCAGCATAGCTTCCAAATAGGCCTCTCCAGATACCTGCCAAGTTCGGAAAACCTACGTTGAGCCATGTGGGCGTTATAAGTTTGATTTTTAAGTGCGATTTGCGTGGTAGGGGAGTGGGGTGTCGAAAATCTAAGATATACTCGACCTGAAGGGGGTATTTGGGAACCTCCGTGCCAAAGTTGGTGTCTCTAGCTCTCCTAGTGGCTGAGAACGCCGCGTTCGAACAGACGGCCTTTTTAAATTTTTGCATTAATTTTTCATTACTCCCAGTGTGACCAGCGCGGTTCGTGGCCAGAGTCAGCTATCGCTCTGAACTGATAAGCTATCGATACACCCATGGAGTATCGATAAGCTTCGACTGTAAAAATTGAAAAATTCAAATTGGAGAAAAAATTTAATTCCAATTTTATTCACATTCAATGAAAACAAAGACATTAAACTTATATACTACAGGGAAAACCCCATTTTCAAGCCAGCAAGATCAATTAACGGCGGCTCCTATAAATGCAAACTGATCTGAGTGAGTTTTGCTACCTTCTAGGGCATCATACGTAGGGCACCGTCCAGGCGAATGGTCTCTCCATTGAGCAATGGGTTCTCGTAGATAGCCTGCACCAGATGGGCGTACTCACTGGGCTCACCCAGACGCTGGGGGAACGGTATCGACTTGGCCAGGAAGGTACGCACCTTCTCGGGCAGCGCAGCCAACATGGGTGTGTTGAACAGACCCGGAGCAATGGTGCAGATGCGAATTCCCTGCGTGCTCAGGTCACGGGCAATGGGCAGGGTCATGCCGACAACGGCAGCTTTGGATGCAGCATAAGCGGCTTGACCAATCTGACCATCATAGGCAGCAACCGATGCGGTGTTCACAATGACACCACGCTGACCATCCTGGTTGGGGGCATTGGCGCCCATGAGACCAGCCGAGAGGCGAATGACATTGAAAGTGCCCACGGTGTTAATGTTGATAACGCGCTGGAAATCCTCCAGTTTGTGGGCAAGATTCTTATTGAAGTTGTAGGTCTTCACAGCGGTCGCTGTGCCGGCACAGTTCACAGTCAGATCGAGACGACCAAACTTATCCTTCGCTGTCTGTACGGCAGCACTCACATCTTTCTCAGAGGTAACATCCACGGGCACAAAGACAACATTGTCTCCCAGCTCCTTGGCCACTTCATTGCCCTTCGACGATGGCAGATCAGCAAGGACAACGGCAGCTCCCTGCTTGGCAAGACGCTCAACAGTGGCACGGCCCAGGCCGGAGGCACCACCGGTTACCAAAGATACAACGTTCTACATAAAAAGAAACAGATTGCCAAAGATTTTTGTGATTATTGTGTAACGATAACGGTGCGCGTGAATGTTTTCGGTACAAGGTACACATACAGTTATTCTTAGCAGACAATGGTCGTCCCAATTGGACTTTGTACCCGACAGTAGATTTGATCTCCCAGACTCCACATTATCAGCAGTAGAAATGCCAGCAGTCTGTTTTTATTATTACAAGTTCAATGTACGATTCTTACCTTGATCATATTGATGCGTTTGGGTTAAATTAAAAAGAATTGATTAAGCAACTGCGGAGAAATCTGGAAGACTGGCGGCGGCTTCGCTGCAAAAAACACCGGTTGCTGTTGCTGCTTTGGCGACTAGGGCTGATGAGTGACTATTGGCTATATCGATATGTCGTTCATCAATTCATTTGTACCGATATATCGGATAATAAAACTTCTGAGCGATATTAACAACACAACTACGTAACTGCAACGACGATTACGCGATATGTACCTATCGACTAAAGCTGATGACTAAGTGTCTTTAATAAAGTATAATTAATTGCTTTGACAACACATTGAATGTTTTTGCTATTGAAATGCCTAGTAAATACTTGCACAAGTTATGTTCCAATTTTAAACCGTAAAGATTAATGTACTATCGAGACGTAACGTCTATTTCGATTGTTCAGGGCTCGCTTGTAAACAGCTGATCCGTTTTACTATTTCATTTTATTTATCTGCAGTACCGTTGATTCGTTGTTTCTATGAATCGCAAAAAACTTAATAGTTGCATATCGCGCAATGGATGGACAAAAAGATGTAGATAGTTGCAACGTAGTTCCAAGAGGACTGACCAAGGAACAAATCCGCGGTGTACGTCGAGAGCAATGTAAGTACAAACTTGGTCATTGTTTCAACGGTACGTAAATAAACAGACTTGTTTCGACATGTTCGCAGTGAGCAACAACAATCAGCCAGCTCAAGATCGACTTAAACGCCTGCAGACGAAACTAAAACATGTGGATAGCAAAAAACCGGATAAAGAAAGAATTGTGTCTAAGAAACCCATCAGAAACACCATCAGCTCAGCAAATAGCAAAGGAAACGACACTAGCCAGCAATTCCAAGCCAGGCTCAGCTTGCCGTCAGTGCAAACGCCAATAGCACAGTCCATTGAACTCTCGGACAGGTTAAAAAGTTGGTCTTATTCTGGCAAGTCGAGGAGTGGACATCCTAACGTAGTAAATGAATCTTCTACGAGTGGCTACTACAAACGTAGATCAATGCCCAATCCGATCACCAACCGCATTAGCAGCAGGAATACCTGGGCAAAGCCCAGCGCGCTGCTGGATGCCAGCAATAGACTGGACATCAGTCGTTCCATAAGTGGTAAGTATTCCTCTTGAAAAGGAAAGTCTTTCGCTTTGCTTAATTTCAATGTTCTCTTCTCTTTTTTCACGCAGCCAATCAACGCCTGACCTTGTTGCGTCAATCTCTACAGCAAAGCCACAAGAAAAGCCATTCCACAGTGAGCAACAACAATAACAATAATAACAACAATGAATTGCCTTCGTTCAGCAAAAAACTGCCAACCGTAACTGCCCCAAAAATAATAATCACTGAAAACACAAATCAATCGTTAAAAAGCAATCCAACAACTGATGATATGGAGCCCATGGATATTGACTATGAGCAGGAGGAAGAGAAGGCCAACAATAGCAATGTGGTGTGTACTGAAGAGAAAACTCTTCCTTAACTCATTTTATTTGCGAGCTTTTCAACTTATCTGTCTTGTTAAGGCAGTGCAAAAGCCAGCAACTTTATTTGTAATAATTATTATCTTGTGCTTCAGTTGGGCTTCGATGAGAGCGTAAAGTCTGCGACAGAGGAGGAAACTTTGGATAGACCTCTGCTGGAATGGATATTTTCAGAGCAAGAGCTGCCCAAGCGCCTTAAGGATCATATGTATTTTGTGCTGGACACAAATGTGCTTATAAACAATCTGGCGTTTGTAGAGGATTTGAGTCGAGTGGCATTGGGGGGAACTAATGGCAGCATGCTGTATATACCCTATATTGTCATCAAGGAACTGGATAAGCTCAAGGACAGACGTAGCGAGGATTCAAATAAGCGTTGTGCTGCCATTCGTGCTATACACTATCTGAACAACAAATTTGATGATAGCTTAAAGATTCAGGGTGAGTAGAGCTAAAAGATTGATCATGAGTGATTTATGACAATTTACACACACATTTACCAACAAATAGCTCAATCTGCGTTGGAGGAGGCAGAACACCTAATTGAAGTGGATTCTGCAGATGATAGCATTGTTAACTGTTGCCTGCAGTTGGTGGCCCAAGTGCCTCACCTGATGCTTCTGACCAACGATGCCAATTTACGCCTTAAAGCAAACGCCACATCGATATTAGTTTCATGCCGTTCCGATTTGTTGAATGACTATCGAGAGGAATTTGATGCATTGTCATCATAGCAATAGCACTGCCGCCTAGTGATGATAAGGTAAATACTACACCTGTGATAGGCATTTGTCGGATTTTAAAACAAGAAGAAACACAAAGGAGTAGGAGAAGACGATAATGGTGGAGATAATGTAACCACTGCACCGCGGCCAACATGAAGTACAATCGCATCTAATCAAACCAAACATCTATATAGATATCCATCTATATAATCAACAATCAGTCTATTCATTCATATATGTTTATATACATATATATGTAGATAAATACATACATACATACATCCGCATATATATATCACACTACAAATCGTACACTGAATTATAAGCTATGAAGTTTATACAATATAAGATCCAGCTCGTTCTATTTGCATTTTGATAAACCATCTATAGCACTTGTTATTGACACCATTCGGGGTATGCTGACTTCATAAACAGTTTTGCAGAGACAACTGAAACGTAAATCGTGTTGGAATATACAGAGTATAAGGTACTTCTTAAGCGATGCTCAGCAATGTAGCCTACAATAGAACTCATAGTTTGTAATAGATTTGATTGCTCTTAATACATCTAACAGTTTGTTCATTTATAGATCTGATAACTTGTAAAAGATAGGTAAGAATTGCCTTTGTTGCTCCTCCTAATTGATTGTTTATAATATATTTTTTTTTACTGTGGATCTCAGTCTATAATGCATCTTATTTTATAAGATAGATAGAGAGTTACCTCAGTTTATAACAGATCGAAGAAAGTATAACAGTTGCATAAGCTTTTAAGATCTTATATGGGTTTACAAAATATCTGATAGATGGTTCCGCGATGGTTTTTAATAGAGTATCTGATAGAAAGTACCCTGTATTACTTTTCTTTTTTAAATGTTTATAAGTCTCAGTTTATAACAGATCTGTGAGTTTATATAAGCTTATAAAAGATCTGATATTGGCTTATAAAAAATATGATAGAAAATTCCTTGAGTTTATAATAGATCTGAGAGCAGGTGTGATATAAGTTTATAAAAATCGCATATTAGTTTATAAGTCTCTCCCTTTATAGCCCTTTCTATTTGATTATTTAAAAAAGATCTCCGTTTATAACAGAATAGAAAGCGTATAACAGTCCGATCGATAATACTTCTCATTGGGAGTTCTCTCTGTAACTTGCCTGTTATCATGAGCAAATATCTTCAGGTTAGAGTACATCGAGTGCGGTGCGAGTCTTTTGGTTGAATCATTTTTGGATATCTATTGTTTAATTTTAATTAAGCTCAAGACAGAGGCGCCGCATATTTCTTAACATTCTGGCGACATTGGGCGGCTTATCGAAGGGTAAATAATTTGGAGAGCTTGCCGCTTCCGCTGCTGGGCTCAATCCGGCGTTGGTCTGCGGGTCTGGATGCAGTTCATCGTGTGGCAGAGATTTCAAAGCGCACTGAACGCTTGTGGTGTGCGGTGGTGTCGAAGTGGAAGTGAAGGAGAGCAAGCGAAGCGAGAAAAACAACGTGAGCAAGTTTCTTTTTCTTTTTTTCTGGGTGACAGCAACAACTTTATTATTACCTGGCACAATTAACTTAAGCTATATAAAAATTGTATGTATGAACTATATATATATGTATGCATATATATGATTTATGTTTTATTATGTATAGAGTGCGGGTGAATATGTGGTGAATTGTGGTGATGATTGTGGTTTGTAATTGCCGTAGGCTCTGCTAATGTACAAACTGGCGAGTTAAGTTATGATTATTCATTGTTTCATTGTTTATACACATTGCAATTGCAAATTGATATCGTTCCAAACGCTGTGGCGTTCCCCCACTGCTGCAGCAGCAATGCCGCCCGATGCAGCGCCATTAATTGGCGCCAGCTCCAGGCCAAGCTCCTGTCCTACAATTTGTTATCACCAGCTCCCATTAACTGCATGCGCTCCAGTTGCTCGGCGAGTGCACGTTGTTCGCTGGTTAATCGCAGTATCTCCTGTTTCTCCTCGTTGGTGTGCCCCTTGCGCTTGGCCCGATACTGCAGCATACGCTTGTAGCACTCAAGTATCTCCTGATCGATGGTGTCCAATTTACGCTTGAGCTCAATACGCTTGATCTCCTCGCTGGCCGCGGCACGCAGTCGCTTCAGTTCCTCGCTATTGAATTGCGCCACGCTGCTGATTTCGGCTGTGACGCGTTTTATCTCGAGCAGCACCTCGTCGACATCCTCGTGGGCGGCCAGTTCGCTGGCATCGATCAGTCCGCTATCGATTAGCTCCTTTTTCAGTCGCTGCTCGATGCCAACGCCATGCTTAAGCATGGAGAGCGAACGAAAGTTCGCAGAGGCGGCTATTGCATTGCTTGAGGAGGAGTGTGTATTTTCATTGCTGCTGCTATTGCTGTGATCACCCACCGCCGCCTGTTCGCTGGGCAGGGATTCGTCCATCAGTGCCGAGACAAGACGCTGTGTCAGCGGTCCTGTTATGCTCTCCTCCAGCATGCCATCGGCTTTTTTCAGCATCGCATTCGCATTTTGCGACTTCTGACGGGCTCCACCCGGCTGTAATGTCTTCATATCCTCCTGCGCCCACACTGTGGAGTAATGCGGGCCCAGCGTTGGTATCGGCGGCACCAGGGGGCCACGATACTGCTCCAGCAGATCGTCAATCAGTCGCAGATCCTCATTGGTAAGTGGCATGCAATATGGCTCAATCGATAGCCAAAATTTGTTGGGCATATCGTTTTTGGGCATGCTCACCTTAGGCAGTTGCTGTTGTGTTTGTTGCTGTTGTATTGTTGGCAGTGACACATAATCCATGCTGTCGTCCGTGTGGACAGCCATGGGACTGTTTTTGTTCATCTGCTTGGATACGCCGCCCTGAAGCTGCTGCTGTTGCTTCAATATCGTCATGGACGAGTGTTTCTTTCGCACGCCCGTTGGCTCATCGCGCAGTTTACGCTTGGAATTGCTTGAAGCGGTGGCAGGACTACCGACACCGCTGCCACTGCCAGTACCAGTACTACCAATGCCCAGTATGCCGTTGAGCATGACTTGATTGATGGGCGGTGAACCGGGCGGGACGCGTTCCAATTTCCGACGATCCTGACGCTTCTCATCCTTGTCCAGGCAATCGTATTCGGCTTTAAGTACTCGCGCACGCAATGCCACGTTTGAGAGCATTAGCTCTAGCTCCAGCTGCACTGAGTCCAGATCCTCGGCGGCCAAATGATCGTCGGCAGGACGCTGCAGGGCAGCTGCAATTGTTGGTAGCTGTTTGATCACATCGCGACTTCGTATCAGCGGTATTATAGTGCCGCTGGGCATCGTAAATACATCGGAGTCCGTTGTTGCATGGGACGCTGATTTGCTGCTGCTTGCGCCCGCACCTGCACCGCTGCCCCCGCCGCTTCCATTAGTGTTATTGTTTGTGAGCAATTTGCCAGCTGACATGCCAAATCCAGCGCCGCTGCCGCCGCCACCGCCACCAAAATGGCCCATCTTAATATTCTTGAGGTTCGTACTCATTTCCAGCAGCAATAACCCTGCGAAGCTTCACGTGTTGTCGTTCTTGCGAAATTCTATTCAATAATATTTGCGAAAAAGTGAACCGAGAGCAAATTGTGAGCGAGCGTCGTTTGCGATTGCAAGAACTATGAACATCGACATGAATTTGCATAATTATCGATAGTTGTATGTACCGATAACCGCGAAAGCCATGGCAACCATATCGATAGTTTTCATCATGTGCTTCTTTATCGAGGCAATAAATGCAGACAGTTCAAGCAGCAAATTTTTAAAATAATTATTTTGCCGCCAATTAGTATAAAGAAGTGATCTTTAATTTGACAACATGAAATAAAACCAAGAAGTGAAAGAACCGATAACTAGAACGAAAACGATCATAGTTACGCGCGCATTTACCAATACTGTCCATATATAAGCATCGCGCAGTATGTCGGCCCTGGTTTTTTGTTTCGTTTGCATTCTGTTCTTTGTTGTTCCGTGCGCGCTATTCTGTGATAAAGTGTACTTAACCAATTAGTTAATGTTATCAATTAGTAATGCTTAGGTGGTGGCTTAATAGCATACCAGTTAACGTATGCCCATAGCACGAAACTCGCTCTGCCTGCCAGCGATAAACAAAACATTAAAACAATAACAACAATAGAAACAACAGAAGAGGAGAGCATCAACTTAGTCAGCAGTAGCCAGAAGGGAGCAGCGCTGCAGCAGCAGCAGCAGCCAGCGTTTGTACGTAAACAGGCTTGTGCATAGAGATGTGTAATTTTATGTAATTGAAAAGCAATTTTGAATCAGCCACTCAGTTAAACTTAATCTCGTGATGCCTTCAATTAATTGGGCTGCTCAATCACAAGACGCAGTCGCAGTCGAACTCACAGTTGATTAACAGCAGAAGCAACAAGAACTTATCTGGCTGGCGTCTTGTCCAGGCAGAGCAGCGTTGCTTTCATTTCGCCAGAATTCAATCTCTGAGTCAGAATAAGGCGCGCTTTGCATTTCTTTGCCTTGACAGCTTTATTGATCAAATATTTAACGTATGTATGTGATTCTCTGTGTGTGTGCGTGTGTGTGATTGTTTCTGTGTATTAGTATTTGTCGAATGTGTTTAGTTTGTTGTCAGTTGCGTTATCAGCGCGTATTCAAGACAGCAGACAAAATCAGACACTATAGAGCAACTGCACTGATAAGAGCACAGGCAACAAGTGTTTTACTGCTATTGCTGCTGTAAGAAACAGAACTTAATACAACAAGAAGCAGAAGAAAAAAACAACATTCGATCAATTATTTGTGTATGTTCAGTTATTGTTTGAATGACCTGCAATCCATCAAGCAGACATTTGAAAGTCTATATTTAAGATTTAATGTTGACGTTAATTGAGTAAACGCTTCCATTTGGCGTATTGACGCTTAATCAATTAACACCTGTAGGTGTAACGTTCTCCCTAAATATTTGTGTATGTGTGTGTCTGTGTGTCTGTCTGTACGTGTGTGCGTGTCCTAACCACCAACGGAAGTCGAGGCAAGAATTGAAGACACAAGTTGGAGCTGTTGCTGTGCATCTTGGCTTCTTTCTCATCGGTCGTCTTGGCAAATATTTGTGCAATTAATTGATTAAAATGCGAGCGTTTGTGTTTACTCAGCGCTCTGGCAACGACAAAATTTTCCAATTTACTTAGCATATTAAGCGAAGCGCGCTAATGAAAATAAACAAACTTCTCGTAAGGCCAAAAAACTGACAAAAAAAGAACTCAATTCGTTGCCTTATCAGAGACGTGCCCACACTGTCGGACCCCCCGCCATATCCGCGAGTTGCCAATTGACTTTTTGTTTTACAAGTTCTGTAACTGCCCTCTGACTACATACAGTGCTTCCTTCCTTCCACCTCCCCTTCAGCATATGGATTTCCCTATTGATTTTCATCGGGAAATTAACGCAAGCAGCCGTGCGTTAAATTGGCCAACTCAAGTTTTTGATTCTAGAATTTGTGATCATTTCAGCGCCGGTTGAAGCCAACTAAGAACCAAGCCAGGGGCACGACTGCATCGATAGCACCATGAAGTTCGCCGAGCATCTGTCGGCGCACATAACGCCCGAGTGGCGTAAGCAGTATATCAACTATGAGGTAAGACATGTGTGTAATCCCCACCATCAAAATTCCATTAAATCATATCTATTACCATTCTATATATAAATATATATGTGTTGGTGCCAGAAGTGAGCGAATCGTGCGACTTGATCGTGATGGTGTCACGCACTTTCTGAAATCAATTTGATCATTCTCTATAATTGCAAGCATATATATGTATCTATATGCCAGAGATGAGAGGTGATTGATAACGCATTAGCTTTAAGTGCTAGAGATGGGATCTAGTCGCGAATCTAGTTAAGTTTTTGATCCCTAATTATTTGTGATTTAGAGATGAGAGCTAGTCGTGACAGATCGTGCTTATGTGTCAATCTAGTTAACAGTTATTTGTGCTAGAGATGAGAGTTATTCACGACTTTAGGTTATGTCGTGTTTGTCCTGGTAAATCGTGTCAACTGAAATATTTACTAGAGATGGGAACTCTTAACGAAAGCAGACACGACTTAAGTAGAATTCGTGATATGTCGAGTCGGTAAGAGAAGCACGACACTCACGACTCATGATTCTTAAATAAATGATTTTAAAATATTTCTTTCCAGTAAATAATCCTTAAAGATCATCATACATAACTAAATATTTTAAAGTAGCCTAAATAAATATAGAAATTCTGTAAAGAACTTTTAAAGCTCTTTCTTCCTAGTAAAGAATCTTAGAATACCAGAACAGTTAATTGGTTCATTGATTGTCTTTCTCTAAACGATCATCAAAG
Source organism: Drosophila macrospina (assembly GCA_035042075.1). Taxonomy (NCBI): domain Eukaryota; kingdom Metazoa; phylum Arthropoda; class Insecta; order Diptera; family Drosophilidae; genus Drosophila; species Drosophila macrospina. The sequence continues at coordinate 6,777,859 of JAWNLW010000340.1, forward strand.
ATCATTTCACTGTAATATAACTCTTTAAGAAACTCAAGTAGATATATGAAGATTTTCAAGATCCTTTAAATCTTTTTCTTAGAAAACCATTTATGAAGATTGTAAAATTTCATTTCATTTTCATTAGCTATCTCCAAAGCGATCCCCAAATATCACAACACACAAATAAAACTCTTCAAGAAATCTAAATAGATAAAGTAACTTTATTAAGAACTCCCCAGAAACGATTCTCAAAGATCAATGATTATCTGTCTTCAAAGTTCACAACCACAGACAAAATCCTTCCCAATGCTGCAAAACAATAACTCATAAAGTGATACACAAATTAACATAATATTTCCCTTGCAGGAAATGAAGGCGATGCTCTATTTGGCTGTGGAGGAGGCGCCCTCGGTGGACAGCGTGGAGGATGAGGTGCTTAAGCGTCACTTTGCCAACTTTGATGAAAACTTCTTTCACTATTGTGACAAGGAGCTAAAGAAGATCAATACATTCTATTCGGAAAAGTTGGCCGAGGCGACGCGTAAATTTGCCACACTTAATGCAGAGCTTAAGTCGAGCATTGAGGAGTCGGAGCGTACAGCGAAAAAGTCGAAGGGACAGAAACGACACGCGGCATTGCCCGATCGCAAGGCGAGAGAATTGAAATTGGCGTTCAGTGAGTTCTACTTGAGTCTGATACTCTTGCAGAATTATCAAAATCTAAATCACACGGGCTTCCGCAAAATACTCAAAAAGCACGATAAGGTAAACAAAACAATAATTGTAATTGTAATTGAAATTGATATTGTTATTAATGCTAAATTATTAATGAATTGCAGCTGCTGCGTGTGGACAGTGGTGCAAAGTGGCGGCAAGAGTATGTGGAGGCGTCGCATTTCTTTATCAACAAAGATATTGACAACATTATCAATGAAACTGAAACGACCGTCACTGGAGAATTGGAGGGAGGTGATCGTCAGCGTGCCATGAAACGATTGCGTGTGCCACCTTTGGGTGAGCAGCAGAGTCCCTGGACCACATTCAAGGTGGGCCTATTCTCGGGCAGCTTCATTGTCCTGGGCATTGTTGTTGTGCTCTCGGCCATCTTCCATGATATCACCGGCGAGAATCTAAAGGTCACATTTCGTTTGTATCGCGGCCCTCTGCTGATCATTGAGTTCATCTTTCTGATTGGTGTTAACATCTACGGCTGGCGTTCGTCGGGCGTTAATCATGTGCTTATCTTTGAGCTGGATCCGCGTAATCATCTGTCGGAGCAGCATCTCATGGAGTTGGCGGCAATATTCGGTGTGGTGTGGACATTGAGCATGCTGAGCTTTCTGTACAGCGCCAGCTTGAGCATACCGGCATTCATAAATCCCTTAACGCTTACTCTGATAATGGTGCTGTTTCTGGTCAATCCGTTTCATGTCCTGCATCACGATGCACGCTTCTGGCTGCTGCGCATCACGGGCCGCTGCCTGGCAGCGCCGTTCTTCCATGTGGGCTTCGCTGATTTCTGGCTGGGCGATCAATTGAATTCATTGGCCACCGCCATACTCGACTTTGAGTATCTCATATGCTTCTATTTCACGAATGGCAACTGGTCCCAGGCAACGGATGCTTCCATCTGCATGGAAAAGGATTTCATAGTTCGTCCCATTGTCAATTGCCTGCCAGCCTGGTTCCGCTTCGCCCAATGCCTGCGACGATATCGCGACTCGCGAGAGGCATTCCCCCATCTCGTCAATGCGGGCAAATATTCAACCACTTTCATGGTTGTCATCTTTGCCACGCTCAAGAGCTTTAACAGTCGTAAGTGCTAACGCATGCTATCTCTGTCTGCTGCTACTGACTGCTCTGCTGTCTGCTATCTCTTTCGTTTTCATGTTAGCCAACTATGCCAACACATTTGATAATCCCTACACCTGGCTATGGATAATCTCTTCGATTGTGTCGTCATGCTATTCCTACACCTGGGATATTAAAATGGATTGGGGTCTCTTCGATAAGAATGCCGGCGAGAACACATTCCTCCGCGAGGAGGTTGTCTACTCCTCCACTGTGAGTGTACCCAACATATCAAATATACAAATTGTTAATCATTTGTATTTTTGTGCAGGGCTTTTATTACTTTGCCATATTGGAGGATCTGGCGCTGCGGTTCATTTGGGCATTATCCTTCTATTTGACTGAAATGAAAATTGTGAGCGGCGATATTATGACCTCCATCACAGGCATACTGGAAGTCTTTCGGTAATACCAATTCATTTATCCTCTAATTCGTAATCTGAATCAGTATCTATTCTCTGCAGTCGCTTCGTTTGGAACTTCTTCCGCTTGGAGAACGAGCATCTCAATAATTGTGGTAAATTCCGTGCCGTGCGCGATATTTCTATAGCGCCACTGGACTCATCCGATCAGACATTGATATTGCGCATGATGGATGAAACGGATGGTGTGATCAATCGCTATACAAAAACGAACCGACCCAAGCCAAAGAAGGTCAAGGATCCCGAGAAGCGCAGCCTGCTGCATCCCCGTGGTTCCCTACAGGATCTGAGCATTGACATCGATGGAAGCAAAAAGCTTTAAGACACTTTTCCTCTTCGCTTTATTTTCTTTATTTTTTATTTTTTGTTTTTTTTTTTGGCTCTTTTGCCCTCCCTCACAAAGCTTCCTAGCAAACGGATTTCGATTGAGCGCGTTTATATCTTAATTCTTTTTTTTTGTGGCACTTCACCATTAATATATTTGTAATTTTTGTTTGTTTTTAGTTAATGTTTACAACTAGTTACTTAAGTACTTAAAAGCGAGCCCCAATTCCAGCAATAATTAGACCTTAAGTTTAACTACTAAATTATCATTCCATTTATACATCTAACAACACAAGGACCAATGCCTTCCTCTCCTACCCCCTACCCCCTACCCACTACCTCCTACAACCTAGTAGAAGCTCCCCAAATCAGTTAATAATTCTTCGAGCGGCAGTATTACTTATAATAATTCCTTCTCCCCTCCCCACTACTAGATAAAGACACAATAACGTGAACAATATCATAACATTGGCAACAAAAACAAAAAAAAAAAAAGAAGAAAAAACAAAAAGAAAAAGAAACATTCCTTTTATAGTTAAACATAAATGAGACCTTAATTAAGCTTTAGTCAATTAGGTGAATTGCCTTTTAATTTGTTTAATTCAATTTCGTCAAAGGATACAAACTGCATATCCTGTTTGTGTGTACACAAGTGTACTTAGTATATTATAGTGTTGTGCTGTTTAGTTCAATTTATATCAATTTATTTATGTTGATTCTGATTCTTAGATATCGAAATGAATGTGGGAACGAGTTTATATATATATCTTTCTTTGACTTCAGACGTCTAACGTTAGCAATGTACCAAGTATAAAGTTTAGAAAGCGGCCTTGTCTTGTCCCCGTTCCCCTTCCCCCACCCACTTAATTATTTGTGTAATTTATGAAAGTTGTACATACAATAATTATACACAATTATATATATATATATACAATATATATCTAAATAAATAATGGAACAGAACTGAAGCTCTAGGACTGTTATATAAACAACAGAACTCTATATATAACCTATATACCTTATGAACGGAATCGTTTGATATGATTAACAATAACACATTTAACATATATACATACACATATATTACGAGGAAATTGTATTATCGGGTTACGCCTCATAGAGAGAACCCCCCCAAACAGAATTGAAACGAATTGTACGAAATAAAGATACCTAGTAACATGCAGCGTAGATCGATAGTTCAAGTTATTTCATTTGCAATTAGGAGACATTCTCAAGGACAGCGCAAACGAGGGCTGTTCCACGCATTATCCAAAACTCTGGATCATTTTTGCTGCGCAACAGTATGGAGAGCACAAAGTTTGTAGAGTGACCCGTTGTGGAGAGTACGCCGGAACGCTGTTGGGTCTTATACAATGGCGCCTCGTAGCGCACAATGGAAGTGACCTCCAGGCAGGGTAAGAAGCGTATAACGGGCATACGTGTGTAGAGTTCACCGAACTTGGCATCGCATAGTCCACCCTTGGAGAGATCCCAGCGGGCGGCCTCCACAAAAATGCCATGGACATTAATCATGGCATCCGTGCACTCCTCCAGATTGCCATAAAGACGCGAATCCTGTCAAGGAAGAAGCTTAGCGGAGATCAAGTTGGAAGCATATAGGTTACTCACATTGGCATTGGCGTTGTGCAGCTCGAAGAAATCCTGCTGCACTAGCTCCATTTCGATGACTTGGAAATCAATTTTGAGCGAATCAATGGGCAGGACACGACGACGTGCGTACGTCTGCAGGACGCCGGTCAAAAAGGATTGCGGAAAGAAGAAACCGCTTATCCAATACGAACGTGGTGCTCCATTCTCTGCCCAATGCTGAATGAAGTCGATGCGACGCTGGAAGTCCACAATGTAATTGGGCAGCGGTTTGATGGAGAGAAAGCTACGCTTGGCCCACATGGCGGGCACGAGATTGGCCAGCAGGGCACGGAAGACCATTTCCAGATCCTCCGACATGACGACCAGACCCTTGATGGCCTTGGCCAGATTGGCAAGACTGTCATGTATGATGCCCAGTGCGATGTTGAAGCGATCGATCTCCTGCACAAGCACAGTGGTCAATGAAGGCATCTGACCCTTGTTATCCAACTGGAAACGGAGGAAAGATGATTTTGGGGGTGTTGAATGAGGATTTCATCACGTTGCTTACTTACCACCGTGAGGGTGTCGTGTATGGGTTCACGTTGAATCTTATTGGTGAGCGCGGATTGAATGCGAAGAATGATCTGTTGGCAGAGATCATTCTCCATGGCCTGACCCTCATCGGCTGAGGATCGCGGCTGTCCCAAGAGTAGGGTGCTGATAAAGAATTCGGTTTCCTTGCTCTGGAACACAATGTTGGCGTTCTGATTCATGCCAAAGATCTCGGGATCCTCCAGCACTGGAAAGCCTTGCACAAATGCCGCATACTCCTTGAGTGTTTGTCCCTGGGGATCACGATAGTAGGAGTCGCCACGACAATACTTGTAGTCCGGCTGTATGATGCGCTCCGAGGAAAAGATCGTTAGAATCGTGCGCAGGCAGCGTAAATCCCAATAATCTGTAACGCGACCACCCCATGTGATCTCGCCATTGATGTAGAGTATCGCCTCCCAGGGAATGGATTCCATGACTTCGCGATTGATAAAGAAGTCAAGAGTCTTCAAACCACATTCACGATCGCTCTCATTGAACTCGTAGGTGATGTTCCATCCCAGAGGACCGAACTTACGCCGTTCCAACAACACCGCATGGAACATGCACAGACCGAAGACAATCGCACGCCATTTGCCGTTCTGAATGTGATGCTCAAAGAAGTCCACTTTCAGATCATTCAATGCCCCGATAACATTCGCCTTGATACCTTTGGGCGGCTCATTTGTTATCTTCACGGAGTTCTGCAGCACGCTGATAGGGAAGGACTGTGTCGGCATCGAGGAGAGATACAAACGGAAATCGGGATTGGCTTTAGTAATGCCTAGGGTGAGATTGCGAACAATTGTTTCAAGCACTCGCATCCAGGAAGTTGCCAGATGACAGTTCTGCAGGAAGACCCAGTGACCCATGCGTAAGCTCTTATCGATTAAACTCTCTGCGAGGGGTCCTTGACCCTGACCCAGAGAGATGGAGTAATACTTATCCGTGAACTTCATCTCCGTTGTGAACTTAAGGAAACCTGACATAGGATCAGAGCCAGTGGAGAGCACAAAGATTAGCGGCGTTACAGCCGAAGTGTCCAGATAGCTGTTGAATGGAATCAGATTAGGTTAAGGGATCTCCCCCTGTAACTAAAGCTCTACCTACACTGTGCTTAGTTGTGTGCCGCTGGCGGAAACCTCGGTGAAGTACTTGCCCACAGTGGCATGAAGGTAGCTAACTACATTGAGCAGGAAACGTGGCTTCCGGAAGGTGGCAATGAACATGAGTTTGTGGAAGGTGCGCAGATGCTTGTTCCACTTGTCGGTGGGTTCCGCCTTTGTGTTGGCAAAGTCAAAGACCTCCTTGTTGGCGGACAGCGTTAGGAAGAAGGGTTTATCGATTTCGTTGGTAAAACCGCCGAAGTTCTCCTTGAAATTGTCTTCCAGAAAGATGGCAGCCTCCCATTCCATTTGGCTGAGCTTCACGTGGGCGGGTTTGGCTTTGGCACGCACTGTGCCTACAGCACCGCGAGTTAGGAAGCCAAATTCTTCATCGGTAACGCGACCCTCCTGACGCTCCACAGATAATGCCAGCAGGAAACTAAAGATAAGCTTATGATTCTCGAAGAGACCACGCGATATGTTATCATAGATAGCCTTCAGTTCATCCACCATCAATGTGGAGATGCGCATCTCAACGGCCATGACAGGATGATCGAGACGGAGAACATTGCAAAAGACTTGTGTGAAATACTTGAGACTGTACTGATACATGGGATCGATCTCAGCCAGGCCAGCGACCACAAAGTAGAGAATGGCACCGCGTGACGACAGAATACGATATCGTTCTCGGGAAGCTGTAATAATCTTCTCCGTCTCCTCGGTGTCAATCAGACGAGCGGCAATAATCAAGGAAGTTTCCTAATGATGTCTCGGGATGTAAGTCATCTCTCTTAGGGGACAGAGCACTTGAACTCACCTTGGCATCGTTGAGGGTTTCTACAAGCTCCTCGTCGTCCAATATGTTGCCCTCGGAGTTGAAGAGCAGCTTGAGCACCTTATCCTCCAGCGATAGCAATTGTTGTTTATCCGTGTTGATCTTGACAACGAGATCATTACGTTGCGCCTCCATGGCGGGCAACTCAATGGCCACAATATCGCTGTCGAAGATCAAAGAGATTAGAGATAAAAGATCAGATAATGAGTAATCGGTTTAAGCCCAACTTACGCCAGCAGCTGATCCTCCAGGCCACTCTCCGTTACCAGAAAGTTGACCAAGGTAACATTGATGCAAACCTCAGGTAAATAATGTGGATTGGGCAGCTTGGTGGTCATATACAGCTTGAAGTTGTCATCATAATCGATAACTTGATCACCGAGCTTCAGATATATACGGCCCTCCGACTTGTATGTCTCCCGCTGGAGTATAGGACGCAAGGATGGATCTATGTTTTCATCGAGTTCCTCGAGCAGGACGGGATAACCTTGTCGCACGCTGTTCTCCAGCACCCGCATCATGGATGCATCTGTCATTTTGATCACCTGCAGATTGTTGGCCTTCTCCATGTTGCGTATCCAGCGATTGGCTTGCTCCTGGGGATCAATCATGAGGGCCCAGCGTAAGGCACGCGTGGCATAGATACCATTCTCAATGGATATGTTATCCTTAGGCAGACCGTCGACATTCCACTGTCGCATCTCGTAGGCATCACCCAGCACTTTCAGGAGGTTGAACTCCTTACTTGATGGTATATTATATTCACGACATTTGTCCACCCAAAATTGACTCATATCGCGACGATACTCATGGGAGAAGGCACCCAGATAGGCGACACAGGCAGCTGCCACCAGGACATCGCCTGGCACACACGCCAAGTCCGCGGTCAGAGATTTGACCGTCTCCCGCCAGCGAATCTGTTCATCCGCCAGGGCTGAGGTCAGACGACCTGCTCGATTGATTCTCCCATAGGTTAGATCCACATTGTCCTGGATGACCTGAAATTCACGTTGCTTCTCTTCCAGGCTGTCGCGTAACGATTGAATCTTCGCTTCGACCGCTGCAAGTTCCTTTTGTTTCTGTCGCAGCACCTTCATGACTTCCTTGAGCTCCGCTTCGGCAGCTTCCTTTCGTTTGATCTTCGGTTCAACCACTTTGTAGACCTTGGAGAACTTATCCATGGCAATGACCCACATGCTGACGGACTTCGCTACCTTGGAGACCTTCTCAAATTTCTGTGGATTGGATTAGACCTTATTGAGTTGGGGAAGTATGCGGCTGACTGTTTAGCTTACAGCGGGCACGAAGTCCTTGTGATCTATGTACTTTTTGACCTTTTTCAGGACATCTTCCTTCATGTGTTCCTTATCGTATTCGAATAGTCGCTTTATGAAATTGATGTCAGCCATAATGGCCTTGGCCGAGGCCCAGGTGGGTCTATGAAGCACAATTATCACATCTTATCTTTTCATTTAGTTCGGAACTTACTTGGCACCCAGGAGAATACAAACAGCTTCCATGCAGAACTGCACTAGAGCTGGAGGTGTGGTAAAAGACTTAAGTTCATTGATGTCCGCTTTGGTAAGTCCTTTGAGGGCTTCCTCGGATTCACGCAGTGCCGGCATTGCTATCTCCAGATCTTTGCTAGCATCTTCGGATATGGCCTGAGCAATGGCTGCCTTTTCCTTGGCGTTGGCCTCATCTTCCATGACGCTTTGCTTGACAGCGTCCGCCTGTTTCGTCTCCTTTGTCAGATTGTCCACCAAAGCCTTCATCATTGCCGACTTCTCATCCAGCTGGGGCACCATCACCTCCAGTTCCTTCTGCATCACTGCAATCTGGAACAAGGCAAGTGCTTAACCCAAGAAAAGTACTATATATTTGCATCTTTACTTACCACTTCGTTGGTCTCCAGGAGCTTGTTCAGACCGCTGGCAATTCGTTTGCGTTTGGCAATAATCTCCTGAGTCTTGACCTTTAACAGGCTCTGGTAGAGCTTCAGCAACTCTAGATAACTGCTGGGTGTGGTATAATAATGTCGCTTCATCTCCTTGTAGAAACGCACAGAGGCATCCTCGACAGTCTAGAGGAAATTTCGGATTAGTCAAGGGATCAATAAGGATGTCTAGGTTCCACCTTGTGCATAAACACTGTGGTGCTCGCCAAGGAGACGCGTTCATTCATGTTGGGTGCAATTTTCGTCAGAAGTCCCAGGGCAACAGAATACAATGCCTCAGTGGGCCAACTAGTGAACCAATCGATGGTGGTACAATTGACCAGGGAGGGGAACATACGACAACGTCGACGGAAGGCATCACCCACTGGACTCATGGACATTACCACATGCAGATTGTTGCGCACACGATTGATGAAGAACTTGTAGATCTCGTCACGGTGACAGCTCTGTGGGGAGAAACACATTCAAGTACCTGCTGCATAACGAGGAAGAGAAGAAGGGAACCTACTTCATCCTTTTTGCTAGCATTGCAGGCATCACGTGCATCTAGGATGATCTTCTCGTACTCATCGCCTTCGAAGAGATTGGGCACCTCACCGGAGTTCAGAATATTATTAATATCCTCCAGGAACTCCTCCTCCACAATTTGGCTGTCGATGAGCAGGAATGTAACGGGTAGGTTATCGATCTATAGTAGAGGAAAAAAAGGAAAAGAAAAATGAGAAAAATGTAGATCCTAGGCGGGTCCGTTCCCTTCTTAACTTACTCCAGCAATGCGATAGAGTACTCGCAGATCCTCGTGAAATGCGTTCAGATCATAGTTACGCCTCATTTCAATTTGCCAACAATTGTACTCGTTGACATGGGAGGCTAATCTGGTGAGGGACTGCTTACCCATACCGGCCACTCCCACCAGAAGACCATTGCCACGATCGCTTCGGAGCAGACGGGCCAGGCGCACCGTATGCTCCATGGCATCCTGGAAGAGTATCAATTTCATTTGCTTACCCACCGCCATTGAGTTATAATCGATAATGTAATCATTGAGCACGCTCTCCAGTTTGCTATGATCCCTGATCTCATCATAGATGCGCTCATTCTTTGGCTTGCCAAAGACCATAAAGTCACCGAAAAGTACATCCGGTTCATCCGGCTGGATTACATCACGATTAAAATGATCTCGACATACTTCGTTCATTAGACTTTTGAAGAGCGCCTTGTCTTCATTGTTGATGAGACGATCGTGAAAGACTCGAGTTGTCTCGTGGTAGAACAACCTCAATATTTGGTTTTCCATATTGTAGTACATGTTGTCCGCCTGCAGGATGCCCTGTATACACTTGGACAGATCTCGCAGATTAAAGATATAGTGCGATCGATCTGGAGTCGGCAGCATCACTTTCGCTACACGCATATAGACGTCCACGCAGGCGTGCACCATGGACTCGGAGAGGGAGCGAATGGCCGAGGAGAATGTTTGCAGGAAACCTCTCAGGATGCCATTGAAGATCTGAGTGAGCGTCTCCTCGTTCGGTTTCGGGAGCGAGAAGAGTGCAAAGTGTCGGACAAAGCGTGGAGTAAGTGGATTACGACCACCACCGGGTGGTGCGCAGGCACAGCCCAACACCACATCGAGTATGTCCTTCCAGAAGAGTTTCTCCCGATCATAGAAACCCTTAAAGTCGAGGAACTGTCTGCAAGTGGACATACAAAGATTACGGCAAATGAACTAAAGGGTCTTCAGGATCTTATCAAACCTGAGAAGCTCAATGGCGGGTTGACTGCCGTAGGTATCCAACTTGGGCATGTTGACGTCATCAATAAAGATGATAACCGTTTTGCCCACAGGAGCACCAAGTTGAGTGCGTTTCCGTTTCTCCAGCGGCCCCTCAATCATTTCCTGAGTTCGCAAACTGCTCGTTTGGGCAGAAAAGTTGAGCACAACAGGTATAACCTTACCCTCGGATAGACGCTTCATGCAACTGATGGCGAGTACGGTCTTGCCCACACCAGTTTCTCCCGTGAACATGACCGGGAAATCCCGCTTAAAGAGCAGATCAGCCACATATCTAAGGTATCACATTTCAGCTTGAAAGGAGACATAGATGCAGGGTAAGTGTAAGGTCTTACCCATATTTTGTTGTATCCACTGTGGGCACTTGCATATCATAATAGGAAACTTCCGAGCTGAAGGTAAACGTGGGCATGATATCATTCCAGCTGCTCCAATCGTTGGTCTCCAGATTTACCCTATAATTCCACATGGAACGCTCTGGCATGCTAGATAGTGAAACGAGAAATGTAAATATGAATCAAGTGCAAGCGTAGGCTGATAGTCCTTACTCCATGTGAAGATGTGTAGCCATTGCCCTGCCCCAAAAGTCCTCGAATGACATCTTCTCAGCGTCTTTTAAGTTGGATGCAATCGCCCAGAGCACACACCACGTATAGATCTTGGTCAACAGTTTTTTGGCCGCGTCTTCGGTCATGGAATGCCAGCGTGGTCCCTCCAGCAGGGATGAGATTAGAGAGCAACACAGACGCACCTTGGAGCCCAGAACCTGATGTATAGTGTAGGAAGCGCGTTTTCTTTCAATTTTCAGCGCCTTCTCAAAGTAACCAATGAAGAGCTGATAGAGGTACTCAGCCAAGGCAGGAGGAAGCTTATGTGTCATGTCCAGTTCACGCCAAGTGTCCACAAGTGGTATCCAGCCCAGATCACCGGGATCAACATAGACCATGCCACATCGAGAGACCGTGGCGGGGGATGCCTGCAATAGATCCTGCACCTCGAAGAGCATGTGTATCCAGGCGGTTAGCTTGATGCGCTCCGAGTTGGCCAGGCAAAGCATCTTGTTGTCATCCAGCACAGTGTTCAAATTCTCAATCCATACAGCATCCACAGGGCCATCGCACATGATCCACTGATGGATCTCATCTGAACATTTACATATAATCTTCAATTTCATTCTAGGAAATGTCCCTTTTCGACTTACCTTCCACATTGACGGCAGTGCGAACGGCAAGACCGAGAAGTCCATCCTGCCATTCCAGTGTCTTAGAGTCCACATAACCGTAGAGCTCATTCATATTGACAGCCTTGGGATTCATTGTCTGTATAACGACGGGGCGGAAATTGGGATCCACAATTTCCCTCTCGTATAAATGAGCCAAGGCGAATTCCAGGGCATGCAACACCACCGACTTGCCACCGCCTGTGGGACCCACTGTCATGACACCCCAACGCACACACATTGTCTCATAGAGTTGCAAACACTTCCGGATGGTTGTTGGCACGGGCTGAAGGCTCTTGCGGCGTAGTCCGATGCGCAGACTCTCCTCCAGATGGGGATGCTGTGAGTCAGGCAGCTCCACACCCGGAAACAGATCACTGAGAATGCCACGAAACAGAATGGCATCGTCGGCCAAGAATTTGGGTATATTGGAGTCACGCAATGCGGCAATCAGAGTGATATCCTCGCGTTGATTCGGTGCGGCACGCTTCAGTGCACCTGCCATGACCAGGACTGATTTGACCGCTCGCATGCCGAAATCATAATGATTCTGTTGGCTGAGCTGTTGGCTGCAAAGCTGATACATCTGTACCATCTTGCGTGCTAGGATCTTGGGATCTTCAAAGCCTTCCGAGTAAAGAATGACCTCGGAAATGAGCGCATAGTCTGGCACCATCATCGATATGGGACGGAAGAGAGCCTTCAGATTGTCCGGCAGCTCGGTACGGCCAGCATAACCCGGATTCATAGTGATAAACACGCAACACGAATGATTAATCTTAATCTCACGACCCTCAAAAACAAATCTACGATTTTAAGGAAGGAATAAATGTTTATGAATTCAATTAAATTATATGCTTCTTACCGTTTGACCTTCATGACCTTAGCTGTGCGTATGGTGATCAGCTGTTGAGCAATCACAGACAACACCTCGATGTCAATGCGATTGAACTCATCGAAACAGCACCAGGCACCGCATTGAGCTAATCCCGAGAAGAAGCGACCCATCATCTTGTAATCGAGACCATCAGAGCAATTGAAGACAACGCACTGTTTGGCTAGAGCCTTGGCTAAATCCTTGGTGGTCTCCGTTTTACCAGTACCTGCAGGTCCAGCTGGTGCACCACCCAAGTCCATCTGGAAAGCACCCATCAAGCACAGATAACAGCGATCTGTCAAGGGTGTCAGCACCAGAACACCACCGGCACCAAGATACTCATAGTAATAGGGTATATTGGCGGCGGCCATACGGGAATATACCGTCTCCGTTTCGATGGCCCAGTAGAAACGCAGCATCTTCAACCAATTGAAGTCGGTTCTGCAAGGAAATTAGTTTTCAAGTCTAAATGTTCTTCTGATCTTTTGATCTTCGCCTAGGCAAAGTTCAATAGGTCTACTCACGAGTTAAAGACACCTTTCTCGATGAGCATATGCACCGAGTCCTTGGCATGCACATCGATGGTAATCAAAGCACAAAGAATCTTTCTCAACAACGAGCTGATATTCTTCCGAGTTAGAGCCGCCAATGCGCCCAGATCCTGCAGACATTTTGATTCGAATTTGACCATCTTTTCAATGACCCCCGTTTGAGTTTTTTCTTTGGCATCAAAGATGCGATGAATGTCGGTGGCCCAGTAAACCTGAGAGACAGTAATGACCACCTGATTGGGATGATCCTGGAACCATTCATCACGCTCCTTGGCCGCATAGCATTGATAGCCAAAGCGCATGTATCGTTTGCAAGAGACAAACATTGCATCCTCCACTTTGCTGAGCCATTCCTCGACGGCACCGCGTGCCTTGAGGCCCTTGCCGAACTGCAGCTTCTCTCCTTCGGGCGAAAGGAAGGCAATTATATCATTGGTTGGTATCATCTTGCCATCGCCACCTTCCTTCTGGCCAAACTCCAGGCGGTAAATGGCATCGAAGCATTTGCGTAGATGAGGTTGAACAGCTTGTGGTATGCGAGTCTGGGCAAGAATCTCCAGCAGTTCATCATTAGATAGAAAGTAGAATCTATGAAGAGATTGTTAGCTTAATCCCGCAGCTGTTATTCCTTTTAATCACCTGGGAAAAACCACACGTTTCACTTCTAGATAAGCTTCCAGACCACGTGAAATCAGATCAAGCAATCGATTATCCTCCCTCAACATGTCGTAGACCTCCACGCTGGACATGGTGGGAAGGGCCAGGGCTACCTTTTTGGCCTGACGCACAATCTCCTTGAAGTTCTTGTCCACCTGATTGAACATCTTGGCCTCATGGGGTAGCTGACGTTGTATATCCGCTGAAGCAAAGATGGCCTCCAGATAGATCCAAGCACCCTGGCAGTCCATCCAAGCCTCTGTTCAATGTAAAAGCTACAGCATATTCGACTTGGTTTGATGGATTTGACTTACCAAAGGTTTTGCCAAATTGATCCAAGGCTGCAATCCATTCGTCCACACGCGTCTTGATGGGGCCCACAAACTTGGATGCTGCAATGGTATTGATATTGACGTTGGCATCGTCGAGAACCGCTTGAAGTTCCTCGGTGCCCGCGAGTATGAAGACATCTTTCTGATCGTGATGTGTGGCAATGGACAATTCGGTTTCCTTCCACATCGTCTCAATGCCCTTGAGCATATTCTCCAGCTGTGTTTCACCCGTTGCCTGTGACGAGATTTGCATAAGAGCCTCCGCATTGTTCTCATCATCAAAGGCGTGCGACTCTTCATAGGTGTTGATTCGAATGTCCTTTTCTTGGAAGAACTTATGGGACAGCAGTTCCTCAATCTCGGTCCAATGGCGCTGTCAATGAAATGATTACGATTAGTGAAGAATAGAAGAAGTTAAAGGAAATCCTCTCCTTACCGCACGTAGATTGGGATTGCGTAGATAACCAATGACCGGGAGCTTCTCTTTGAACTCCTCGGCGGATTTGTGAAGCACTGGGACAATATCATTATCTGGCAGATACTTCTGGAATTGTAGGCAATTCTTAATCGTTTTGGCATTCAGATCAACCATGTCTGCGACGACAAGAGTATTAAAATCGGCGGCCAACCAGCTGGCAAGCGATTCCTCCCAGTCGAAGAGGGTCTTGTAGAGATTCTGTCGCATGCGTATGTCATAGAAGCCCGAAGACATTTCATCATACATGGTTAAATCGATTCTAAACTCCTTTTGATAGCCAATTAGCTCGTCAGCTTTCTCTCGACACGCATTCATTCGATTTAAAAGTTCATCCAGCTTATCATTTACTGCACTTCGATCCGATTTGCTCTGTCGAAAGGAAAGTCGTCCAGGAGAGGGATCAATAGTATAAGTTGGGTGTCCCTACTTACGGTCAACAGCCAGTCCTCGATGGCTTCAACGGCAACCTCGTGTATGTCATCCTTGAGCGCCTGAATGTCCTCCTGCATGGCATCATCCAGCTGATTGACAAAGTCCTGTCGCTTCTCAAGGATTTCCGCTAGGGATTCTCTAGTGCGATTCAGATAATCTTCCGTGTCCATGTAATCCTCCTTGCGTTCATCATCGATAGGTATATTAAAGTCCTTGATGATCAGCAACAAATCGTGCACATAGTCAACCACCTTGAACAACTCATCCAACTCCTCGTCACAGTTGTCCAGAAATCGTATATGGGCAACGAGCTGTAATGTCGCTGTCGGTTCATATCCGATGCGACCATAGAAATCCTGGGCATCCTCATACAGTTTAGTTGTCTCCTCCTCAGCCAGTTGAGGCAAATATAGGGCCAGCACATTCTGGAGGCGCTGACAGACCGGGGTAACAGCATCCTTGAAACCACTTTGGCCCAACTTTAAAAGACCCAGGAAAACGTGATCAAGAATGCCATCTAAGGCTCTCAGGTTGTTGCAGTAGCGATCGCAGTAGTTGCGCAAGGCCGTGAGATCTGGAGAATGGGTAAGGGAACAAGAGAGGGAGGGCGATAGAGAGGGGAGCGCGATGGTGGGTTAAGACAACAGCACGAACGTTTTTAAGCTTAGTCTTAGGCTTACCCCGTTCGGTGCTGATATCCTCGGGGTCTGTGGTAGCATCAATTTCGTAGTTCTCCCGTATGGTTCCAAATCGTGCGGTATATAGATGTGCCATCTCATAGGCAGTGCGCATCAATATAAATATGTTTTTACTGCAAGAGGAGAATATCGTTTAAAGTCTTTAGGTCAGATCTCGTCTTACCGATTGAAATTGAATGTTGCGTCCTGTTTCAATAGGAATGTCAAATCGGGGGCACTTTGATACAAACACTCCTCCTGACGTCCCATAATTGAGGGCCTACATGCAATAAAGAACTTAAATGGGAACAGAAATAAGCTTAAGAATAAAATAACCTACTGTGTATATTGTGTAAACTCAGCATCTGTGGTAAACGGGGGTATGTCCAGCACGGTCTCTAAGATCAGACCTGTGATGCGCTGAAAGATCAATTTTAGGACATCCTCCAGAGGCTCCACCTCAATGCGATCTGGCAGCAAACGCAGTGAAGCTAGAAAGAACGGATTCTGTGGAGCATTGGGTGGTCGCGGTTTCTCCACACGTGAATCCAGGCGATCGTGACGCAGAATTTCCGCCTCCGTTGGACCGACCTGGTGATGTTCATTGAAGGCATGATAGAGATCCGAGTAACTTTGAATGGTGACGCGATAGAGTGCCTGATACAACATCATGTCACAATAGCTTAGAAAGCTGCAAGCAAATGGATGATGAATCAAGAAATAGTAAAGTTATTCACAGAGTAAACTTACTTGGTTAGGGTCTTACAGAAGGCCCGTTTGCGTGCACGATCCATAAAGCTATGGGCCTCACGCATTTTCTTAATCGACGGATAATAGTTGATCTCATCATCGGGATAGAAGCCACGAGCCATGATTGCCTCTGTGCAAGAACGATCTAAAGAGGATTGATTAGGAAAGGAAACAATAGAACTTCAGAGAAATGTTGCACTTACATAAAGCTCGGCTCACATAAGAACGGAACTCATGGAAAAGGTAGTTGAGCTGCTCGTAGATGCGCATATGCAATTCAAGGAAATAAAATGGATGCCATTCCTCGATGTTCTCGATGTTGATAAAACTCAGACGCTCCAGGACGACAATGTCGGAACGCATCCGTAGTATGGCCTTGGCCAATTGGGGTATAACAATGAACAGATTGTTTTGCAGATGGTTGCGGGCGGCATTCAGTTTGCGCCACTTGATGGTCTTCTCCCAGACCTTGAAGCCCTTCCATAGCCGAAATATGGAGAAGGTGCGAATCTGTATGATGCTCAGGAATTGCTGGAACTCCTGTTGCCATTGATTGAGGGGCGTGAAAAAGTTCTCGCTGACACGCCAATAGGTAACGCCATGCCGAGTGACGGTATAATATGGCTTCAAGATATTCAAATTGGCAAAGTCCACTTCACGGAGACTGTAGGGCGTAAAGTATTCACTATCCTTGGGCAGCATGTAGTCCAGATAGACATAGCTATCATCCTTCATGTTCCGCATGCGATTGATGATCAAATTCAAGTCGGGAATAAGCGAGGCGCCCGTCTTGATCTTGAGATCGTTGTCGATCGACATCTTTGTGGGTCGATCCTTGAATCCCGTACGCATTCCCTTCTTTGAGCTCTTGCGTAGCGCACGGTTCTTGGTTGCAGCACTCGATGGGTTGGGACTATTGCTGCCACTGCCACGTGCCGATGCCGATTGCAGGCCGCCATTTGTTGCGACACTGGTACGCTCCGTGTCGGGCATGTCGCCCTTCTCCATCTCAGTGCCGCTCTGGCGATCCTCAGATACCTGACTGGCCCGCATCTTCAAGCCTCAATCTGCGCTAAGCGTTTCTCCCGCTGCTCAAGTTTCGCAACACCAGCAGACCACATACAACTTCTCGATATTGGTGTAACACTCAACTATATATACATATAAATATGGATATATTTGCAGGGGGGGAATATTTTGATGAACTTTGCCTGGCAACTGTTGATTTGCTTGCTTGATTTCCCACGTTACCGTTACATTTAATCAACTGCCGCCATGGCAGCCAAAGAGCTTTACCATGCGAGCTTTCAACCCTTAACCATTGAAAAAAGCTTCATAGTTAAAAGTTTGTAGCGCTCTAATTCAAACCAATATTATGAACATTTAAATAAATAAAATAAATAAAAAAAAAATACTAAATAGAATAAATAAACTAAGTAAAATATATAAAATAAATGAAATAAATACAAATAAAATTAAAAATATATATATTATTATATATATTATTATAAATTTACTATTGAAATTTTGTTTAATTTAATAAATGATGTTTTTAATTTCAATAATAAACATATATCTTTTCAGCTTAATTTCCATTATTTTTTCTCTTAGGCTTTTAATATTTTAATGACTTTTTAAATATTTATAAATTATATTTTATGAAGAACATTAAAAATTATTTACACATATAAATGATAGCTTAGGATATTAATTAATAAATTAAACTTCTTTGACTTAAGTTGAGTTTATCTATTGAACTTCTTATAGCTGCTACGCCTAGCTTTTGTGTGTGTTGAGCTTTTGCTGGAAGCTTTTCAGTTGGCAAATTGTTGTGAATGGAATTGGAATTTCGAAATTGTGCTGCAGTCCGTTTGCGGTTCTCCCACATTACCGCGTTGGCCCAATTACTTCCCGTCCAATCGGCACGTTGAAAGCTCGACCGGCATTTTGGCACACTTGGCAGTGCCGCCACTCCGCAAGCAGAGGTAAAGAGTGGGAGCGTGAGATTGTTGCGCTTTTCTAGCTCGAAAGCTCTCAGTTGACCTTCAAATTGTGAGTGTTTTCTTTTCGGGATGTAGTCGCCACGCTGCGGCGCAAGAGCTTTTTGGCGCCATTGGCGAAGTGAAGCTTTCGATATCGAAAACGTACAATGATGATGCTTACGCTCATAATGATGATGAAGCTATAAAATCGCATTGGGCAACGGCAAAAGCTCAAGGTGAAAGCATCATCATCTGCTGCCTATGCTGCCTATGCTGCTCATGCTGCCTGTGCTGCTTTTGCTGCCTTTGCTGCTGCTGTCAGCGTCTCGACGCGTCGCGTCGCGTCGCATGGCGACTGCGATTGCATTCGGATTCCGAATCGTTTGGCAATAATTGTCGGTTTCGGATTCGCTCAGCGTTCCTCGTGCGTTAGCCGAACCTGCAGCCGTGTGGTCTCCAGCGCGTCCGCTGCGTCAGTGGCCAAATAGTCGTTGGGTATACGCCGCGATGTACAGAGCCGCGAACGCGCAACGCAACGCAACGCAAAGCAACGCAGAACAGCAAACAGCAAAATCGCACGCAGCAAGCAGCAGTTGCCCGTAGCCCGTAGAGCCGCAGAGCCGCAGAGCTGTAGAGCCGCTGTGCTAGAGCCGTGGACCCGTGGAGCCGTGGAGCCTGAGCCGTAAAGCCTGTCGAGCCCATCGAGCCGTGCTCTCGCATCCGTTTTAGGGCCCCGCAGCAGCCAAACGCCGCCAAACGCTGCCGTCGTCGCTGTCGTCGCCGCTGTCGCTGTTGCCGTCGTCGTCGTCGTCTTCGTCGTCGTCGCCGTCGCCGTTGTCGTCGTGCAACAGAGCTTGCAACGCATGAGGAAGAGGAAGAAAGCTCATTTGCATAGCGCCTAACGGTTCAAAATCTACTAACTATCAAAAAAAAAAAAAAAGAATAAGAAAAGAAAAAGAAACTTCATTCTTCTGTTTTTTTTCCTTCTTCTTTTTTTTTTTGCATTTTTTTTTTTCGGTGTTTCTACAGAGATTTATTCTCCAGTCTCTCTCTCTATCCCTATTTATTTCTCTGTCCTTCTGAAGAATGAACTTTCTTCTGTCGCGCGCATCATTAAACAATCTTTCAACTCAAAGTTCGCGATTTGTCTAATAGTTGTTGTTCTTTATTCCTCGCAGTTTTTTTTTTTTTAAGTTTTTTTTCTTTTTTTTTGAGAATGTTTCTCCTGGTGACTGCTTGCTGTGCTCCATGAGGTAGGTGCCCCAAGAAAGAGTAAAAAAAAAGTAAAAGAAAAGAAAAGAAGGCAAAAATATTGAGAATATAAATTCTAAATAATCTCTCGCCTCAATATGATTTTTGTTTTGGCGGTCAACACATTGGAATCGCCGCAATCTGTTCTTGTTCTTTTTTTTTTTTGTTTTTTTCGATTTGCCTTTAATTAGTATTTAAAGAGCGATAAAACTGTTGTGACGTTAATTCATAAAATCCAAAAATTTTCGAGACTTTTAGCTATACATACTAACGAGATTCGAAGGTGTCGTCACCGTCATCGTCGCCGTCGTCGTCGTCGTCGTTGTCGCATCGTTAAATGTCCAAAAGAAAAAGATATAATCATAATAAAACTTGGTCATATTGAGGAACATAAACTATCTATATAGATAGACTATATTCATAGGCATAATTCTATCTCTATCTGTGTGTGTTTCAATTTTATGGCAATCAGATGTGAATTAATTTAGAAATTATTGTAATTTTTGTTATTTGATTTTGGTTTTCGGTTTCGCGCTCCGTTTTGGGATCTTTATAAAGAATTGCGCAAAGCAATTTCAAGTGTCCTTGAAATTTGCCTACACTCCCATGTGTGTGTGTGTGTGTGTGTGTGTGTGTGGCAAGCATCAGTCAAGTTCGACATTTTGTTGCAAAGGGACATTTGTGAAACAACAGACAAAAGACATACATACATTATATTAATTTGTTTTTATATTTTGTCTATTTTTTACTTACTTTTTTTTTGCAATGGCAGCAAAGTAACTGCTTGCAGCATGCCACAGCCTTTAGCCAGAGCAGTTGAAGTAGTATAAGCAACAGCAGACCGAGTCAAGCTGAAGTCAAAGGCGCTTTTGTACCGCGGGGCTTCACTTCAAATTTCACTTAAATTACGATACGAATTCTCGACCGGGGGCAAAAATAAGAGAATGAGAGAAATTCGTTGAGTGTGCAAATTCGGCACAGTACTGATAACTTGTGTAGGTGGTGGGCAAACAGGGGAAACTTTAAGGGATGGGGGGGGGGGGGGTGCTTTATGTGCTGGAATGTGCTAACAGCGTCAAGCGCCGTAAGGCGAATTCAACTTACTTATATCAATATGCATGACAAGTTTAAAAGCCTTGTGAAGAACATTAAGCCAAGTAGCCAAGATTGTGGAGGAGGAAAGCATAAAGTGAAGTAAGAAGGAGGAGGAGGGTAGAGAGACCTAGGGGGTGCGAGTGGAGAGGGAACAACAGGCAGATGCTAACTAAATGAAAAGTACAACTGCGACTGCGACGGCGAGACTTAAGCAAAGGCAACTCAAGTAAATTAGCTGAGAAATGAAAATCAACTAAAAATGAAAACTATAGAAATAACTGTTAAGAGAATTGCGAGCAGGAAACTGCAGATACTTGCAGTCGTGATTCTTAGATGCTTATACATTATATGTTTAACAAGAAATTAAAGGCAACCGAATGGCAATGCATAGAAGATATGTTTAAGGAATCGGAATTGGAGTCGGATCTGCACAAAGTTATCAGGTCAATTTTATCTAAGGCAAAACTTTGAAATAATTATAAAGAAAAGTTAAAGAACTAAAAACAGAAAATTGTGAAGCGTTTTACAGAAGCAAAAAGATGAAAAAAGATGCAAAAAGAGGTAAAAAGATGCAGGCTGATGAAAAGTGTGCAACGTTGGACTATTAAATAAGAAAATATTAAAAAAAAAAAATGCAAGAAAGTTACAGGAATTAAAAGGAAATGTTGAAGAATTAAAGAGCAAAAGAAAAACAGAAGGCTGAATGGGAGAAAAAGTAGAAAGTTGCCAAAAATAAAAAAAAAGTAAGAAAAGTCATGGCAAAAGTTTAGGAATGGAAACAACAAAAATGAAATAGAGGAAAACATAAAGCGGATGAGTAAAACTATAGAGCTGGGTAAAGTTAAACACTTGAGAATGCGATGCAAAGAGGAAACAATAAACTAATTGCGTTTAGAAGAGTAAATTCGTAAGAGATGGAAGCGAAAGCGAGAGTAAGAGTTGGCCATAGAAGAGATAGAGAGAGAGAGAGTGAGAGAGGGAGAAGGAGAGACTTTAAAAGCATTTACAATGAGCACAAAGAAATAAAAGGCTTAACATTTCTTAACCAATTCAAAGCAATTTCCTATTCAGTTAAAAGGAATACAAAATTGAAATTTGCTAAACTTGAGTGCAAAAAACAAAAACAAATACAAAAAAACAAAAGTCAATGCAGCTACAAAGAAGGAAACCAAACGAAATGAAAAGGAGCAGGCGAACGCTTGAGAAGTTCTAATTAAAAAAGATACTTAAATTCAATTAAAAAAGTACCTGTGCTAAGAAGAGGAGGGGGAGGAGGGGAGACAAACTTAATGGACAATTGCTTGCTTAGAATATATATATTAAAAATATATATGTATATAAACACAACACAAACACACACACACACAGAGCGAGAGAGAGCGAGAGCAAGAGACACTTTGTAATTATGGCCGCGTGCACAATTTGCCTCATTTTGTTGCAAATTTATTGAAAAGCCGATAATAAATTTCCGTTTTCCATTCTGTTTTCCGCTTGCCTTTGCAGCGTAAAAAAATAAATAAAAAAATAAAACAAGAAAGCCACAAACGAGACCCAAAAGGCAGCCGCCGAGCCAAAAAGCGAAACCAAAAGCCTAGAGCCAGTGGTACCAATGCCAATAGCAGCAGCAGCAGCAGCAGCAGCAGCAGTAGCAGTTCCAGTTCCAGTTCCATAAACAGACGCAGTCACAGTTACAGTTAGAGTGGGGTAAATGAGCTGGAAATGTCCAGGATGAGCGTGAAGACGAGAACAGTCGTGTAGCCAAAATGTGCGACAAGGGAGAGGAGCCTGTAACAATCGCGATTAGCAAGCAAATGTAATTTCCATATGAATAATTGAATCGATGATTAACGTGACAGCCGCAACAGCAACGATTATAACAACGACAGCGAGTTTTTGAAATATATTTTTAATCGCAATAATCAGCGCGACTCAAATGCAATTCGATTACGTTCAAAATCCATTAAATCGCAACAATTTAAATCAAATATCGTGAACGTGAACGGGTACGTGCATGTCTATGTATTGGTGCTCTGCGTGTGTGTATGTGTGTGAGTGTGTGTGTGTGTGTATGAGTGTGTGTATGTAAGCGTGTGTGTGTGTGAGCATCAATATATGATAAGCAGCTGTAACGGTTCTCATTTTTTTCCACATTTTTTTTTGTTACTTGTGACGTGCAGCAAAAGAAATAATTGAAATAATTCAAATTATTTGTATGCAAATCATAATGAAGATGATAATCATAATGAAGATGCTAATGTCGCAGCACCAACAAGCCAAAGTCAAAGTGAAAACTAACTAATAGCCAAAGAGAATTGCGAAGAGGGAACGCAAGAAAACCCATTTAATATGATCTATATATACGTATATCCATATAGATTCTCAATCGAAACTCTCTATACAATTTCCGTTTTCGTTCTTTATGCTATTGTATCGAAACTTACTTTAATTGATAACAGCTGGTAATACATACCTAACAAATAAACAAACAACAGAAAATAGCAATCTATATAGTAGTAATATAATCATAATACATATGCAACAACTACGAACTTAAAACTACGACACAACAATGCACTAAGGTGAGTTCAAACTATGCAGAACTTCTATAATATATATATTTATTCTTAAATCGATTTTGAATTTACTACTTTCTGCGTTTTCTCATTACATTTTAAGCACACTTAAAGATACTTGAAACTTTGCTTTTGTTTGCTCTGTCAGATTATAGTTATTTTAGAGTTATTTTAGTTCTGTATTACTAATTTTTAAGTACTTTGAACTATTGTGAATATTCTTTTCATGCATTAATAATTTATTATAATTAATATTACAAAGAAATAACACTATAAATATCTAGCAATTTTCTGGAGATTTCATACTGAAATTCCACAGCTTCTGCAGTTAATATGCGGAATTTCAGGCCTAGATAAAAGTCGCAATTGATTTAAAGTCTCAAGTTTAAAGTCAAGCTAATGATTTTAACGCTGCCGTTCAACTTGTCGTATGCGCAATGTGTATAGCATAATTAAGTATACGTCACGTGATCAAGAGAGAGAGAGAGAGAGAGGGAAAGAAACCCAAAAAAAAGACGACAACAACAACAACAAGATGGAAAAAAATTCAATTTGCTTGCATTTTATGAGCCCAAAAGCAAATCATTGACAATAATAAAGAAGCGAAAGCCCCGAAGGCGATGTGGCTTGGAACATGGCCAACAAGAGGCGGATTGGATCTGTTGGCGGTAGCAATATGTTGGCGGTGGAAAGGAGGCCGGCCACGGCGATTGCTTGAGGGCGTGCCGCACATTGTGGAAGCAACAGCCTCCACTCCAGCAACAGCAACAGCTCCAGCTTCAGCTCCAGCTCCGACCTCGAGCTTTTCGTTGGCATCGTAAATGTGAATGATGTTGATGATGGGCGGACGGGGACCGCACAACAGCGGACAGTGGCCAGCTAAAGTGCTCATAAACATTTTCAGAGTCCAGTTCACACACATGCCACACACACACACACACACACACACACACACACATGTGAGCAGTGTCTTTGCTTATGTTTTATGAAAGGCTCTTTGTGTGCAAATTTGTTGGGGCTACAAACACCAAAAACAAAAAAAAAAAACGAAAACAAAACAAAACAAAAAATGAGAAAGAAAACTGCAACAACATTTGGAAAATGCTTCCCTTTCCCTTTCTTTTTTGTTTTTTTTTTTTGGGTCTGTTTCAAATTGTGCGAATTCTCCGAACAGTTGCGTCCTTTTTGCGCATTTCTTTTCTATTATTATACGTTGTTCTTGTTCTTGTTGCTGTTGTTGTTGTTCTTGTTGCTGTTGTTGTTCGTTGTTGTTGTTGTTATTGTTCGCCTTTATGCGCCTTCGCAAACTTCCTGTATTTAATTTGCCCCAACGCTCGATGCGCGCAGCTGGAGCCCAGCACCAGGCGAATCCAAAATACGACTCCAAAATCCCATCACATTGCCCCTCTGAGTGCTGGCTTTACTCCTACTTCGGCTATACCTACTCCTACTCCCACTCCTTCTCGTACTCTTGCTACCACTTTTTTTCTTCTTCTCATCTTGCCCCATTCAGCGACAAAGAGCAACAATAATAAGTTAGCAAAGTGAGCTCTAGCTAAGAAGTCAACTGGGGGATACTCTAGAATTTATTTATTTTTTTACACAATTATAATTATATATATAATATATAGAAGTGGTATACCTAAATGTAGGGTTAGAGAGCGGTACACTGAGAGCACAAAACTGGGCAGATGTGAATTAATGTGTAAGAAAGAGTAAAAAGAGGAAAGAGCTGAGAAACTTAGGATTATGTTAATTTCGGTTTAAATTTCTTTTCATAGTTTATGTTGTTCATAGTAAAGCTGAAAAGTTGCGCTACTATTTTAATATTAATATCCTACAATTATCGATAGTTATCGTTATCAGAAATATCTTTAAAATGTATTTCAAAGAAGTGCTTGAAGTTAACTAAATATTCAATTATATTTGGTAAGCAGGAATCTCTTAAGGCTTAAGGACTCTTGCGCTTAACGATAAATAGATTCATTTCAAAATGTTATCGATTACACATATACATATTTATATATATGAAATGAAACTCACATTAAGTTGTGTCCGTGTTTTTCGGCTTAAGAATTTTCTTAACTGTTGTATGCATGTAACAGGCCCAAGCTCAGGCATTGGCTTTCTACAGGGTATAACAAGCCCCGCTCGCACAGTTTTATGACTCGCTGGAGTCTCTGTGCTTCGCCTGCCAACTGCTTATTGTGTGTATGTGCCTTGAATTTTAGAGTAAGCTTCCAATGGCTGCGACTGTCAGACGTACAGTTCATGCCTCACTCCACTCCTCACACACACACACACACACACACACACACACACACACACGCACGCACACACGCACTCATTCGCATACACAGCGGATAGATGGAAGCTGCTTCAACTCATTCTTGTTCGAGCCATGTCGACAAGTGCCGACTGTTTCTTTTGATAATAGCATTCGCGGTTGCTGTTGTTGTTCCTATTGTTTTTGCTGCTGCTGCTGTTGTTGTTATTGTTGTTGTTGCTTTTGTTTTTGTCTGCTTATGTCAATAGCAACGTTTGACTGTTGTCGGACTGTGCTCGAGTTTCTTACAGCAGAAATATATGAACTGGCTTCAGTTTCAATTCAGATTGCGAGTTTCTTGTCAATTGGCCAAGCTCTCGTTAACTGATTGAGCAGTTAACCAGGTAAACAGTTAGGCAGTTAACTAGCTGAACACTTAAGGCTATTGATAGTTGCCTTTAGTTCGATTACAAAATCGTTTGATTGGCATTCACTGCATTTCAAAGAGTTGCAAGTTGTTTAACTGCAAAATTATTGTTGTTGTGGTTGTTGTTGTGGTTGTTGTTGTTGTTGTTGCTGCTGTTTGTCCAAAAATAAAAAGCATTTTGGGAGCAGTGCGACAAATGACAGCCAATGCTGCCGCCGCCGCTTCTAAATTTATGTAAGTTTTATTTTTAATTTTATGGCCGTGTTGTTGCTGCTGCTGCTGCTGCAGTTGTTGTTGTTGTTGTTGTTGTTGTTATAGTTGCTGCTGCTGCCGCTGCTGCTGCTGTTGCTGCAACTGCCACGAAGTCACATCGCCAGCTGCATTCATTTCACTGACTGCATTTTACACTATTTTCTATTTTTATTTGCATTCGAGTTTTTTTTATGTGCGCGCGTCTGTTTTTTTCGCATGCCATCAATTTTCTACGGCATACCCTGGGCACATTAAGTGGGTAAGCGGGTATGATGACCCTATAAGGCATTACGTCTCGCGTAGAATAAACAAGAAGTCCAATTAGATCACATAGTGCATGCTTAATATATTTTCAAAACATTTTACAGGGTATCGACTAGTCGAGCTGTCAGTGGGCGCGCACTTTTACTTGCTTTTGTGCATTTCGGTTAAAACAGCTAATTTATTTAACATAAAAACACAGAAAAAGAGTGTTAGACTGAGAGACGGGAAAGAGTGAGAGTGTGAGTGAGAGTGAGAGTGAGATGGGGTGAGGGAGAGGGAGAGGTAGATACCGTGTGGAAGAGAGAGAGAATGTGTGTTTGGTAAATAACATCAAAGGGGCAGGAGATACATAAAAGAAGGTTGACTAGGTGAGTCTCGTACATGTCTAGGGCATGTTCAGCGATGATTCGTGTTAAATTTTTATATTTGAACGTAAACAAATTTAATTTACATTGAATTCATATAAGCAATTATCAGCAAATGAAAGCGTTATGTTATTGTAAATTAATGTGGCACTAATTAATGCAATTTACGTGTTACTTTCGAACGGAAATGCTGTAATTCTTAATAAAGTTCAATTAGTGCTCAACCTAACCTCGCTTCAGCTTTAATCAAACTGAGAGAAATTGTTAGTTTTTCCTTATAATGCAGTGCAGAGACAAAACATTGCTTAAATGGCTAAAGACTTGCATTAGTTGTTGTTGTTTTCCCCGATAATACCTGCTCCAACCTCACTTATTACTAGTTATAACTGAGAGAAATTGTTAGTTTGTTTTTATAATGCTTATTTGGCTAAAGATTTGCATTAGCTGTTGTTGCTAACCTCACACTTATTACTGGCTTTAACGGAAAGAAATTGTTAACTGAATTCACATATTTCTTTTGGCTAACTTCATGCTTAAATTGAACTGTAATTCAATTGTGTAGAAATAAATGTTGAAATAAATTTAACTCTCCTTGCTCTTTCTCCTACATCTTAATCGAAATCTAATCTCACTTACTTGTAAATCACTGCTGGCAATCCCATAATAATTATGATAAATTGTTAACTACATTCCAATGTGCTTCACAATAGCCTCGGTCCGCATGCCGTTTTGCAACACTGGCAACTGGTCGAGGTTTTTCTCCATTTTTCTTTGGCTTTGTGTACCGAATTTTCAATTCATTTGGCAATGGAAGCGAATGACCACAATTGTTGTCCTTTGTAAATCGGCATGCCACGCCCCCCACGCCCCCCACGCCCCCCACGCCCCCAGGCCCCCACACGGTCATACGCCCACACAAAAGGTCGTACACTTTATATCAAATTGTTCGATTTACATTGTGGTTTTTAAACTGTGGCAACTCTGCATATTTAAACACTTGGCGCAGCGGCTCTGCGGGGTTGCATACAATGTCAGATAGGCTCCAACACACACACACACACACACACACACACGCACAGCAGCCACAGGGGCATATGCTTTAGTTTGGTGAAATCAAATTAACACACATACAAACACACACGCAAGTCTGTATGTGTGTGTGTGCAAATGTAATAAATATATTGCATTTTACTTGCTGCAAGAGAGTCCAGAGATTCAACTGAACTGACCTGGCTACAGTCAAGTAGGGGCAGCAGAAGCAGACTGGCAGGAGAGGAGGAGAGGGGTGTGTGTGACATTTTTCACTCTTTATGCGGTTGTCATAACAGCATGTTATCTCGAGCGGTGAAAGGATAAATCCATTAAGTAATATATATGTATATGTATATATTTTATTTTTGTTTGTTTATATTCCTTTAATCCTATTAAAAAGCTTATTTCGCAGTCGCTGTGTGAAAATGCAGTTTATATTACTTTTATTGAACGAAATGAATTTGTAAATAATATTTCATTTTGACAGTTATTATATTTAACAGCTGTGGCATGCTGTAACTAATAGTTTTTGTATGTTTAACGTGGAATAATGGATAAATTTGCTTAACGAAGTGCTGGGAAATAGAGCTGGAGCAAAAGAGAAAGTGTAAGAAAAGCTGAGAGAGATAGAGATAGAGGGCAGGCAGCATGTTGAATAAATAGATAAATGAATTATGTTAAATATAAAATGTATATGTAAATTTAATTTTAGCTTCAAAAATATTAGTGGATAGCTTGAAAGATTATTTTACTGATTCATAAGCTGATAGACATATATAAATATATGTAAAAGCTAAATCAAAAGATGTAGAGATTGACTAGAGAATTAAATGATTGAGAGTTAAGTAGATAGACTTATGGATTGATATTTAGATTGATATATAAATTATGATTTAGTTTAATCGACTTATAGATTGATTATGTAAACTAAATACTTCATATACAAAAATGTTATATACTTCAAATTATGGATTGCTTTATAGAGATTGATTCATAAGCTGATAGAAATTTATACATATATTTATATATTTATTTATATATAGAAGCTATAGACAAAGATGAAGAGTTTGACTAGAGAATTAAACAATTGAGAGTTAAGTAGATAGACTTATGGATTGATATTTAAATTAATAAATAAATTGAGATTTAGTTTTATCTCCTGATAGATTGATAAAAAAGTTATATAAACTAAAGACTTTATATATAAATATAACATATTTAAAATTATTGGTAACTTAATTGATTAATATTCATTTTAAACGATTCATTTATAGACACACATTTATATATTCAGAAAGTTGAGCTGATGAACACACGGACAGAGTTTGATTAATTGAGATTTCATTGATTGTTAAGCTGATAGATTGGTAGTTTAATTAATAAATTAATTTATCAATTAATATTTTATATAGTTTACAAACCAATTGATTGATTAAGAGCTGCTCAAATGGAGAGTACAATTTGAAAAGCAAAGCAAAAAGATTTTGGGTATTCCCAAAACATAGATACTTATAAGTATTTTAAGTAAACGACAAATACGTGACACAGTTGGCACTGAAAGAAATCCAACATATGTTGTACATGTATTTGTATGTCTATTAGGCCTAAGAGATTGGTCGTCGGATTGGTGAGATTGGCGCAATCCACGAGTTACGTTGGCGATGCTCGAGGGCTCATTAATAAGCTCAGTGAGAATGGGGGGGGGGGGGGAGGCATGGGGTATCGAGGGGCAGGCGATCGTTGATATTAGCTAGGTGACATGGCACAATAATGTATCTGAATGTGTATCAAGAACAAGCACATGTTAAAAATTGGCAAACGAAATCAAACAAATTGAAAATGGGCCGACGCGATGATCAAGCAAATGCTCTTGTTGTTGTATCTTATAGATATTTTATAGGCCCACGCGCATTAGATACACCCGCACACACACGCACACGTACAAACGCACACACACAGACAACTGACTAGAGACGTGTTGATAAATCGTCAACGATATTTATAGGAGTTTAGTCGTCGTTGTGTTCAAATGCGAAGGACACACAACAAAAAGGGCCTCGAGGGCCTAACTCAACAACAACAACAACAACAGCAGCAGCAGCAGCAACAACAACAACAAGAAGAACAACAACACCAACAGCTACAACAACAACAAAGCGAACAAACAAACACCGAACAACAACAACTGCAATGCAAACAACAAAACGACCATCGAACACTTTGCGAGATACATTTTATAGTACGCGCGTGTCAATTGATAAACAGCAGCTCAAATGCTGACCTTTGACACCGCTTGCCCCGTTGTCCGCGCCCATTGCAAATGTCATAAAACTGTCGCAATAAATCGCTAACAAATCGCGAACGTACCAAAATAATTGTTGACAACTTTACCAGCTAAAGGAATGCCCTGCATTCAGACCCATAAGTGCCTAAAGTCTCCCCATAAGCCCAAAATCTATTTTCATCAGCTGGAAAAGTCGCCCATGCAATACGGAAATTCGGAAAATAACTATATTGTTGCACTGCTTAACTGATCCACTTAGTTGTTGACGCTGATTTATCCAGTTGAATAGACCGAACCAATATAACATGCAGTTAGAGCGCTTAAGGATATCGCAGAAAGAAGAAGAAAGAAAATCCTAATAAACTGTTGAGAGAGTCATTGTAGTGGGCGAGTTATAAGAGCGAGGGAGTGGGAGAGATAAAGTTAT
Source organism: Drosophila macrospina (assembly GCA_035042075.1). NCBI lineage: Eukaryota > Metazoa > Arthropoda > Insecta > Diptera > Drosophilidae > Drosophila > Drosophila macrospina. Next base: position 6,808,506 of record JAWNLW010000340.1, read on the forward strand.
AGAGCCTCTAGAGGCAAAGTACATGTATATCCATTGAAACGCTTAAGAATGAAATGTGAAGAGAGGATATGAAGAGAAGACAAAGAACTGAAGCGGGTAGCTTAGAGGGCCATACAGACAGTAACAGAGGGAAAGAAAGAGCGAGAGAGAGAGAGATAGAGAGAGAGAGAGAGAGAGAGAGAGAGAGAGAGGGGGGGGGACAGAGAGAAAGAGAGATAGAAAAATAAATAAGGCAGCCAGTAAAACGTTTATGAATGTGCTATAAGTAGATACGAAGACAAACATAATATGTTTATACAATAGATGAGTGGTTAGCAAGAGTAGTTGATAGAGATAAGAGTAGACAGCAGAGACAGAGTGCGAGAGGAGAAAGGAGAGTGGCAAGTAGAGAGAAAGAGTGTGAGAGAGAGAGAGAGAGAGAGTTTATAGACGAAGTAAGCAGATATGTAAACAATTAAACGTTTATGAATGTGATATTAAAAAGAAATGAACCTGAAGAACTCGTATAAACGAGAGGTAAACAGATATAGATAAATAGACACATAGGGATACATATATATATATATATATATATATATATATATATATATATATATATATATATATATAGAAAGAGAGCAACATAGAGATCGCTAGAGAGGGAGAAAGTAGCGTTTATAAATGCGATAAATCGTCTGAGAGTAGACAGACAGTATGTGAATCACATCGCTCACTTTTAGACGAAGCTCTTCCCCGATAATGCGAAGCATGGGAAGAGAGAAGAATCGCCGTAAAAAACGATCCAAAGTATAATCAGTTTATTTCTTTGCTTTTCGTTTTTTTTTTTTGTATTTTACGTATATTAAATAAATAAAATAAATGTTAATAAAAAATAGCGTAGCTTTAGTTTAGATTTTGGGCGCATCTATTTCGTTTATTTATAGAGATTCATGAGACAAGGTGGGCGGCGGCAGCGGCAGCGGCAGCGGCGTCGACTGAGGCAGTACGCGAAACGCTGATGTTGTTTTAGTTTAAGTAAGAAACGAGCAGTAACAACAACAAGAACAACAACAAAGAGAATTTGGTGCAAATTGCCAAAAATCACTTTTTTTTCGGCTTTGTGCAATGTTTTAATTGGGAGAGTTTAAAGGTCAAACACACACACACACAGACACGCACAATCAATAAATCAATTGAAATTGGCACAAAGAATAAAAAACAGCAAGCAGAAGAAAAAGTGAGTATATGAGCAAAAAGTAAGAAATAAAAAAGTAAAAACGAAAATCATTCGATAAAAAAAAAGCAAAAGTAGAAAACGTTGCGGAAGCGATTTGAAAGCGCGTCGATTATTCGAATAACAACAACAACAACAGCAGCAATGGAACAGCAAAAACGACAAAATTGCTGCTAATCAAAAGCTGCACGAATGTTGTAAACAGGGCCAACAGCAGCAGCGGCAACAACAACAATAACAGCAACAACAACATTAGCAACAACTATAACTAATCAAAAGTAAGCATTGTGGGTGGGCGCTTTGGGTGGTCAAGAGAAAGGTCCTCACACACACACACACACACAGAGGCACAAGCACATACAAGTGCTGAGCTGGCAGCTGCAACAGTTGTTGTTGCTGTAGCTGTTGTTGCTGCTGCTGTTGTTGTTGCCAGAATTCATTTTAAATTGAGAAAAATCGCAGCAACTGGCACGAAATCACGAAAAGTTTTAATTATTTTCTAACAGGCAAACACACGCTAAGTGTAAGAGAGAGAGAGAGAGAGAGAGAGAGAGAGAGAGAGAGAGAGAGAGAGAGAGCGAAAGAGAGAGAGAGAGAGAGAGAGAGAGAGAGAGAGAGAGAGAGAGAGTGAGCATAAGAGTAAGAGACAGTAAGAGCATATGCGCTTATTGTTGTTGTTGTTGTTGTTATTAGGGTTTGCTGAACTTTTCTAGGCACGCCATCGAGTTAAGAATCAAGCTATATCCATGTGTATATGTGTGTGTGTGTGTGTGCGTGTGTGCTGTGTGTGGTAGAAATTAAATACGTTAAATCGTTCAGCGCATATCTGTTGTGTCTGTGTCTCAGTGTGTATGTGTGTGTGTGTGTGTGTGTGTGTGTGTGTGTGTGTGTGTGTATGATGTGCTTATAGCGACGTCAATTTGTGGTCATTTCCTTTTCATCAGCTTGTGAAATTTTTCTATTTTATTGCTCGTGCTCCTGCAATTCGAGCTGCGTACGTGCAGATGCTCGAATTACATACATTTTGTGCTGCGGAATGTTTAGATTACAACAGCCCACACACTTACTCACACACACACACACACACGCACACACACACGCACACGCACACGCAGACACGCACCGACACACTCATGTTGGGCAGGCATAAATATTTGTTTGTAGCTTCGCTTTAAAGCAGTTGCTTTGTACAAATATTTTCGTTGAAGCTGCCACAGCTGCCACATCTGCCACATCCTATTGCCGTCCCTTCTGCCATACCTTTCGAGGTCAGGCCACGCCTCATTGGCCCATATTTTTGTAGGCCATTTAGCTAAAAATGGAAAAAAACGCTTAAAGTTAAGTATACGCCAGCGTTTTGCAGCTTACAAGAACACAACTTTGATTGGCAATTGCATTTTATTGGGACTTTTAGTGTCAAGTGCTAAGTAAATAGCTGTAGCTAGCTATGGCTTACTTAAACGTACTGCAATAATTCTATAACTATGCTTAATACCATAACTAATTGTGCTCAATAGCTGACCAATTGAAGTTTTGCCTCTTATAATCTTCATAGTTTAATTTCAATTTCAATTTAAGCTGATTACTTGCTGCAATTTAAGAGAGAATTGTTTTGGTTTTAGTTTGAGATTAGTATTTCTGCATATTTTTTCAAAACTCTCCGAGTTTCTCCCACTTCAGGTCTATCTTTTAGCAATACCCAGTGTAATACCTGTGTCATGTTTGTTTTGCTTAAAAGCTTAAAATATTTGCTTTATTAAAGTGTTGATTTGTTGCACATTGTACAGCACAAAAAATGGGGGAAAAAATGTGTATAAATGGAGAAAAATGTACATAAACTTTGTGGTAGAAAGGGGGATATACGATTCTCAAGCATCCAACAGTTTAATCTCTATGGATTTTTATAACTCGCAATCCGAAAGGCATTAAATTTCCAAAGTTGCAGCTGATCGACTGAAGAGCATAAAAAATGTTGAATAAAACATTATTTCCAGCCATTTCGTTCTGTATATATAAAGATAAACATATAGAGCAAATGTTTATGCAAGCTGCTCTTCTTCTTGCACTCAGCCGTCTTCTTTTTCTTGTGTTTTATCGCTTGTAAATATGATACTCGACGCCGGGTGCAACAAAATTTACAATCGCAGAGCAAATAATTCAAATGAAATGCATAAATTGTGGAATGCAATTAATAAATACACATATGTGTACATATTGTATGTGAGTGTGTGTGCGTGTGAGTGTGTGCTGTGGTTGTGTGTGTGTGTGCTTGTTTGTTGTGCGGTCGCTTGTGCATCCCAAAATGAATGACAAACTTTTTACAGCCGCTTTCTCTCTGTGCTCCATTTGCATAAATATTGCCATCAGCAGCGTCGTCGCACAATCTTTCTTTCACCTTTCACTCCTCCCCATTCAACCGCTCACCCCGCTAACCGTTCGTCCTTTGAACCACAACCCCTGTTAGTTGCGTGCGGTCGCTAGGTGGCGCTGTAATCAACTGTGTCAAAATGCCAGCGCAGAAAGTCAAAAGTCGTCGGCGTCGTGGAGTCGACGTCGTCAAGAGGCAACTGCGACAACAACAACAACTACAACAACAACAACAACAAAAGCCAGTCAAATTTTAACATACACACACTCGCACACACACACACACGCGCACACACACTGGCTTAGACGACACAATTTTCAAGGCAGGTGGCAGTCAGCATCCTAGGCGCAAAAATTGAGGTTAAAAACGAGGCAAAAGCTAAAGAAAAAGCTAAACTAAAAGCAAAAAGAAAGCAACGCTAAAATAGAAGTGTTCAAGGTGAATCTGCACGACCAACAGCTACCCTGTAATAGCATTTAAGTATCATAAAATAGAACATACAATATGTGCAACATTTGATACAAAATGTAAAGCATATGTTAGCTGAAATATGAGTGCATTAGTTGATCGACGAGCAGTTAGCCTGTAAAAGTATTAGTATATAATAAAGTATATAATAAGATTTTACAATTTGTGTATCAAATATTTTCTTCTGCAAACAAAATACCCTGTAAATATTGAAGTGAGAAATGCCACCCAGTAGGGTCATCATTGACGTATGCTACTTTAAAAATAAACTTTTTGAAGAAAGTTTGAAATTTGGTGCAAGTTATTTTTCAGTGGTAACTATATGCCCAATTTGATAAGCATAGGGTATTTTAAGACAGCAAGCTATGGGTTATACTCAGCTGAACATCATTACAGATTATCAAAAAGTTACTAATATAAATACAGTGTTAAAGTATTTAAGTTCGTATTTTAAGTTGTATATAGCCAGTTGAGTAATTATAGGGTATTCTTAGACATTAAGAAGAATAAAGAAGAGATAATAATACAATAATTTTAAGAAATCGTCATGTATGACATTTATATATTTTGAGCTGTACAAAACTATATACCCATTTTGGTAATTATAGGGTATAAAGTAACGTAAATGCAATATTTTTAGCTGCTTATCTTTAATCTATATAATGTACAGAATTGCTGTACTTAACAGTCTCTTCATGCAACGAAGCTACCCTTTGGGCTATATGCTGCTGCTACAGGGTATTCTTTAGGGCGAAACGGAACAGAATGAAATGAAAAGCTAAAGCTGACAGCTTGACGAACGCTGACAGGCTGTGGCAGGGCTGGCTGGGGGTCGGGTCAATACACATGTGGCATGTGTGTGGGCGTAAGGATGTGTGTGTGTGTGTGTGTGTGTGTGTGTCTGTGTGGCAGACAGGTGCTAAGGCGCTGCAACAACAGCAGTAGCAACGGCAGCAGTCGAAAGTGCTCGCCTTGTTTTGCTTGTTGTAATTGACACTTAAACTCGAAATTTGACGCAAATTGCTAAAGCAACAACAATGGAGACAACAATCACTGCTAGCTGTGCATGTGTGTGTATATGTCACACACACACACACATACACACACCACATGTTGTCACACATATGTGTTTGATGCTGATGACTGCGTTTGCCCAGCGGCAGCAACAACAACAATGCAATTCAAGTGTCGCTTGCGAGGCGGAAGTTCTCAAGCTGCAGCTGCCAAGTCGACACACACACACACACACACACACACATACATACACACACATACACACACTTAACGCTGGGCATAATGAATTGTAATTTGAATAGACTTGACTGAGGGAAGCAGCCTCAAAGTCGCCTGCTATTAACTTAAATTACGTTGCATACTTTTGTGCGCGCGGCATGCGAATTTAATGCCAACGGCAACAGCAGCAAATGTTACAAAAGCCGCGCATTAAATTCACCTGCTCTACCCCAGCACTAGAGAGAGACAGAGTATGACTGAGTGGGAGGGTGAGAGAGTGAGAGAGGGAGTGCACAACAGCAGCAGCGGCAGTGGCAGAAAATTTATTGTTTGCGCCAAGCAACATTTTTAGTGCGGCAGCTGCCTTTGCCTTGATTAAAGTAAAAATTCACTCGCAACACACACATAGACAGAGAGAGAGAGAGAGAGAGAGAGAGAGTGAAAAGGAGAGAGAGATTGAGAAAGGAAAATAGTGCGAGAGAGAGAGAGAGAAACACATACATACAGTGACTAGAGTATATGCACAGTTATGTTTGTCATTTAACACATGTAATGCTCGGCAATGGCTTTTGTTGTTGGCTGCCTGCTCTGAAAATGCGCGAATGTTTAATGCCAACAACAGCAGCAACAACAGCAACGGCAACAACAGCAACATTGGCAACAACAGCAACAAGACCAAATTCCAATGGTATACAACAAGATGCTGCGCGCAAAGCAATGCATATGTGTGTGTTCATGTGTGTGTGTGTGTGTGTGTGTGTGTGTGTGTGTGTATGTGTGTGTGTATATGTGTGTGTGTGTGTATGTGTGTGTGTGTCTGTGGCAAAGGCTTTCTTCAAGTCGTCGTCTTGCCTCGTGCAGCTCAAGCAACTCTCGGCGTTATGTTTGCTGCGCAGGGGGGAGACGTTGCAAATGTTCACCGTTTAAGTGGATGTACCGTTACTTTTATGGCACTATATGCTAATGCCACAACGGTATAGCGTACGGTTGCTAATGTCTTTGGCCCATTGTACGTGCAACACACTTGCGTTGCGTTGCGTCGCGTCTTCTTCTTCGTCCTCGTCATCGTCTTCTTCTTCTTCTTCTTCTGCTTCTTCTGCGTGAACTATAAATAACTGACAGCTGACAAGCGATCTGACAGCTGGAACAGAGCTCTGCTCCAGGAGATGTTATGAGACGATAATTCTTGTGTTTCGCTCGCCAATTGTGGAAGATGCTAAGTGCAATTAGTGAAAGGAATGCCAGTGATAAAGGGGAGAGGGGTTAAAGAGAGGAAGTGAACGTGAGAAGGAGGGTGATACGAAGAGCAGGAAGCAAAGGAGGGAAATTTATAGGACGGAAGGGAGGGAGCATTTAGGAAGTGAAGAGAGAGATTTGTATGAATAGACAGATAGATAGATAGATAGATAACTAGATAGATATATATATAGATAGATAGATAGATAGATAGATAGATAGATAGATAGATAGATAAATATACAGATAGATATATAGATAGATAGATTAATGGGATAGATAGATAGATAGATAGATAGATAGATAGATAGATAGATAGATAGATAGATAGATAGATAGATAGATAGATAGACAGATAGATTAATGGATAGATAAATAGATAGATAAATATACAGATAGATAGATAGATATATAGAGAGATGGATTGTAAGATAGATAAATAGATAGATGGATAGATAGAGAGATAGATAGATAGATAGATAGATAGATAGATAGACAGATAGATGGATGGATAGCTAGATAACTAGATAGATAGATAGATGTATAGATTAATAGCTAGATAGATGGATAGATATATAGATATAAAAATAAATATATAGATTGATAGCTAGATATATAGATTTATAAAAAGATAAATATCTTAATAGTTAGATAGACAGGTAGACAAATAAATAGATAAATAAATATATAGATAAGAAAGATATACAGATAAATAGATGTAAATTTTAAGATGTGTTATATACAATAATTAGATGAATAAAAAATATATAAATAGAGAGACAGATAAACAGATAGATTAATATGTTAGAAGAAGTAGATTATAATATAGATAGAGACATAATAGGGGGATATATAGTCGGATATTAAAAGAGAATAATAGTTGGATATTTCTAGATAAAAAGGATAGGTAATAAGATGTAATGATGATGATGAGAATATATACACATTTAATCACCCTGTATGATGAAAATGTTATTAGAATGCAAAGGTATATGATAACTCGAATTACCCACGATATTTAACAAACAGATATATTAAAGTAAAATAAAGTAAAAGAAAACTAAATAAAAGAACGATAAACACCATGTAAATCCATAATAACGATTAATAACGATTTTCTTATTAAATAAATAATATAGCATAATGAGTTGAGAATATTATATTAATTATGTGACTGATTGCTGTCATTTAGTATAATTTATAGAGTCATCAATGTTCACATGTCGAAGTAAATGAATTACATTTGAATGTATAAGTTTATATATATCTTGTAAAGCTATCTTGACAGATTTCTTTATTATAAAAACATCTGTCAAGTGTATAGTTCAAAGGTCTGATCGCCTTTTTTTTTGCGATAAATTTATCACTTTATATGCAGATGAGGCACATTTCGCTTACAACTCTATTGACAGGCTCAACACACGCACACACGCACACACACACACACAGACGCACACACACATAGCGTAAAGCCACACAATCGTATGTACATGTTAAATGTTCTGACTGGCAAATTAACATATTCAGAGTGAGTTATCCCTTAATGCGACGTCCCTACTTTCAATTTCTTTCACTCCGCCTTTGCTGCCACACGCTGCGTATACGCAACCTAATGCGTATTGAGTGTCGTGTGAGTGTGTGGGTGTGTGTGGGTGTGTGTGGGTGTGTGTGAAGGTCACCGGCAACGTCAACGTTGGCGCCCAGCTGTCTGTGGCTCTACACGCCTCCCCCTCTCCCCGCTCCGCGCTTCCGCTTGCAGGCCCCCTCTTCCGCTTCAACCTCTTTGCACTTTGCCCGCGGCGCCTGTTTGCCGCTTGGGCTGTCGTTTGTTTTGTTAATGAGCGACTGGCATTGCCTTCATACCCACTTCCGTGCCACGCCCCCCCCCCCCCTCTTCGCACTCTTCCTGTTTATGTATATATATAAATATGTACATATGTGTATGAATAAATAATTAAAAAGTGTTTGTTCTTCTGGTTGAGCTAAGCAGTCGCTGCGGCCTCTCAGCAAATTCCCAAATTGAATTGCAATGCAAAATGAAACGAAATGAAACGAAATGAAAACAAAAGAAATGAAACAGAAATAGAAACAACACACAACAAGATTTAGCATGTCGCTGACACATTTAGCACTTAATTTTGAAATATATATATATATATTTTTTTTTTTCTTTTCTTTCATTTTGTTGCCTGTGGTTTATCTTCCGCTTTGCTCCCGTTGTTGATGGCGCTGATGCTGCTGATGTGGATGTCAATGAGCGTGCCCTCAAACCGCATAACACAGTTGTGTGGTTGCCTGTTGACGGGGACAGCCCTCACAGTTAGGAGGGAAGTCTGCGGTTGATTTGCGGCATACATATTTTTGTTGCCAAGTGCAAGCAACGTTTCCGTTTCCGTTTTTGACACCTGCAACCAGCAAACGAAAGCCGCAACAAAATGATTTAACATTTAATACCCTGCAGTCATTCACTAAACCCACAAAATTGTTACAATAAAACTCTGCAACAGTTTAGCGGTGTCAACTTTTGATAGAATAACATATGAACTATGTGCATGCTTGAAGGTTCTATGCGTTCTATTTTCAAATTGTTACAAATATTTTTACACAGGTCGACTTGCACAACTAACGATGACGATAGTATGTGTATGTGTGTGTGATAGTGTTGTTACTCATTCTAAGATGACTGTGCTTAAAATCTTCTACATTTTCTCTCTTTTTGTAATTATATAAATACGTCTTCAACTATCCGAATTGTAAGACTAACGATAACGATAGTATGTGTACTTCTGCATTTAATCGAAGCTATGTTCTATTGTTCTATGAAGCCTTTACTTAAAATCTTCTACATTTTTTCATTTCTCAAGTTGACAAGTCAAGTTGTAAAACTATCAGTAATATGTGCACTTATATAGGGTCTTTGCTTATATTCTAATTCAGTTTACATTTGTATAAATATACAATTACCAAGTGTTGGAGAGTTGAAAAAATAAAGCATAGTTGATTAACGATAGTACTTGTCTAACGATAGTTTTTCTACTGTAACTAATAATATTAATAGTTGACTGAAACTCAGGCAACCTTAGCAATAGAATGACATTACTTTTAAACAATAAGAGTAACAAATGAAAGTTCAACGAAGTCAATAACTATCAAATTCAAAGTTTGAAAAGCATACTTCAAAAATATCAACACTTTCAATCCACTTGATGTTCATTTCAATCGAATCTCCAATTGATCCAATCGCTTCAGAAAATGCCAATTAATTAATAAATAAATTATTATAATTTCCATAAATAAAAATTCACTTGTAGCCCAAACTGTGAGATGTTTCACAATTGTTCAATTTGATGGAGAGTGTAACCGAAAAATGTAAAATGCTTTTCAGCTGCGCAATTGACACTCTCAGCTTTTCAATTTTCCGGCGCATTCATACATAATGAGCTGAAATGCTGTATGTATGTGTATGTGTGTGTGAGTGTGGGTGTGTGTGTTTGTGTGTGTTTTAATTTATAATACAATGTTTATTGCTGCTGTTGAGTTTTTCATGTCGCAATTGGCAGATGAAATTAAACGCGAGCTAATTCAATTTTTTCGCAACCAAAAAAGTCAGCTGCCACGCCCACTAAGTACTTACTTAGTTCACCCACACACACACACACACACACACACAGACAGAACAGACAAAGGGAATGTTTGTGCCATTTGACCAGTTGGCCAGTTGTACAGTTGGCTAGTTTGTGACCTTCGCAAAAAAGTTGAAGCCGCTTAGCTGTCGGAGCATAAATTTTGTTAGCAGCCCGCAGCAAAACTGGAAAATCGGAAAATATCACAAAAAAAAGGAAAAAAAAGAACTTTCATTTTATCAAGTGAGTGTGTGTGTGTGTGTGTAGTTTTATGTATATCTGTGGATTGCCTGTGCTCAGCTTCGTCTAACATTTGGCTTGGCTTTCATTTCATTTTGCATAAATTGTCGAGAGGGCTAAAATACGAGCACTTGGCCAACATTTTGTGCCATGTTGCCATATTTATTTTTATGCTTTAATTGAAAAAGCTTCATGAGGGTGTAGCTTGTAAGTCTGTAAGTGTGTGTGTGTGTGTGTGTGTGTGTGTGCGCCAATTGACAACGTTGCCATCAAACTTACTAACTTGGCCCCCACACTGCCAACGTGTTCAAGTGTGCAGCAACTGTAATAAACTTGTGCCGAGATTTGAGTACTTTCAAATGAATAATTTTAACTGCTGACCATTCAGTTTGCTAGGATCAAAGGGCAGGACGGTGCATAGTAAGTGGTAATAGCTATAATCGAAAGCAATAAAATAAAGAGGGATTCAACGAGCATTGCAAGTGCATTCGATTCATTGTGCTCAAATCTCCGCAGTGCAGAAGAGAAATCCAATCAATCTATATTAAAATTGCAGTATTTATAGTCTAGGGATATCTAGTATATGTGCTATATAAGATTACTAGGACAAACATATGCACATATATCGCATGGCGAGATGAACTCTCAAGTATTCTGATTGACATTTGTAGGTATTGATTGATGGAGTTGTGGAGAAATCATACGAAGATCTCTGCAAGTGGAGTTTACTTATGAACAGTAAATTAACTGAGCGGTTTGTTTAAATGCAATTTTACTGACTGATTGATTGATTGACCGACTGATTGATTGACTAGCTAACTGAGTGATAGACAAAGGAAACGTTTCTGAATTAAATATTTGTGATAATCTGACTGATTCACATGACTGATAGACATGACTGATAGACATGACTGATAGACATGACTGCTTGACATGACTGAATGACATGACTGATTGATATGACTGAATGACATGACTGAATGACATGACTGATAGACATGACTGAATGACATGACTGAATGACATGACTGACTGACATGACTGATAGACATGACTGAATGACATGACTGAATGACATGACTGCTTGACATGACTGAATGACATGACTGACTGACATGACTGAATGACATGACTGCTTGACAAGACTGATTGATATGACTGCTTGACATGACGGAATGACATGACTGACTGACATGACTGACTGACATGACTGAATGACATGACTGATTGATATGACTGCTTGAGATGACTGACTGACATGACTGAATGACATGACTGATAGACATGACTGAATGACATGACTGAATGACATGACTGACTGACATGACTGACTGACAGAATGAGTAACTAATTGAATGAGTGATTGATATAAATCGGTTTCTGTTGATTGACTGATGAACTGACTGATTGAATGAATATTTGACTATCTGTACGCCTAATTTACTGAATAACAAAGAATAAGCTGCATTGAAAACTGCTATGGTAGTTGACTGAAGTATTGAGTGATTGACAATCAACTTGAATGTATGCTGTATTTCTCAATTGTAAAGCGGAGGCGCAAACTTAACACAGTTTGTTATGCTTGATATAAAGAGTTCAACAATAATTCTTTTATTTATGAGAATTCATTTTATTTCAAAGATCGAGACTGATCAATCGTAAATTCATTTTTTCAACTCAACTCCAAAACTTCAATATTCTTTCCTCTTCAACACAAGCTTAGGGGTCTTATGCCCTTTAGAATGCCAGCAACATTATCTCTGAGTAAGGGACTCATCGTACGCTGCTTTTCGAGGCTGACGGGTTGAGCATGAGCCTGAGAGAGCTGATAGAGATCTGCATAGTATTCCATGCCGGGAATGCCCACTGCATTGAAGCTGGCCGAGACTTCGGTGCAGTCAATGATGGAGGTCTTGAGCGGCGTTACGAGTAGTGTCGAGTAGTAGGGAACTTTCTTGCCCTCGAGTAGCTCCCGAATGAGCAATACAGCGGTGCGTGAGCCCGCCAAGAGATTCCATCGCGACCAGCTGAAGTTGTGAGACAGAGCCAGTGTCGAAATGCAGGCATATGTATGCATCTCCATCACATAGTTCTTTTCACAGGAACCCTCCGTATAACAGAAGGCATCCTCATCCGGAAATATATCCACGGCGGACAAGATAAGCATTGCCTTCAACTCAGACAGCGACAAGGTCTTGCCAATCATCTCGGTTATGCCCTGTGTGCTCCCCCTTGGAAATTGTTGACCGTGTAACCCGCCTCCGTAATAGTCATATCCAGGCTGATCAACGAGGCGGTGAAACTAAATAGTATTGTGCCAAGACTGCAAAGGAAAGATATAAGTTGCATGGTCCAATGCGAATCTCGTTGAGCTCGACTTGCTTCTTCATATCCGGTCGGAGGTCCCAGGTTTGATAGGGCATATTACTGTACTTGTTGAGGGCAAAGCCAAAGATGCCTGTGGAAAGTGGGGGAAAGCGAATAATGGAAATTAATAGGGTGGATGATGCAGGAAGCGCTGAGAGGAGCAGATGCTTCAGATGGAGCAGGTAAAGATGTAGGTCAAGAGATTACACAAAAAGGAAATATTTTTAGAAACAGGTTTGGGAACTAGTTTAAGACTTGTGTAGAATTCATTAATGCATTTAGAATCAAGTTCCTTAGTTAGGCAACAGCCTTTGGAACTAGTTTAGGCACTAGTGAGCGAACAACTTATATTTGGAACTAGAACAGGAACTTGTTTAACAACTTGCGACGGAACTAAGTAAGTTTGAAAATGGTTTTATAACTAGTTTATGAAGTTGTTTATAAAAAACTTAACTAAGGAATTTGTTAAGGAACTAGTGTAGTAATATGATTTGGAACTAGTTCAAAAATAGTTTTGTCATCACTTTGTAACTGGTTTAGCATCTAGCTTAGAATCGAAAGCTTAGAAATTTGTCAGAAATAATTAAATTTATTAACTAGTCTTACTTGGGAACTAGTGTATTTACTAGTTCTATTTACTAAGTTTGCGAACTAGTGGTATAGGTGGAATAGGATGAGGAATCAGTTCGTTCTCTCACTAGTTCAGTAACTAATTTGGGGCCTAGTTTAGGAACTAGAGTATAAACTTACTAGTGTATAAATTAATTTAGGAACTACTGTATAAACTAGTTTCGGAACTAGTGTAAAAGCTCTTTAGTTTAGGGACATGCTGAACAGATAGTTAAGGAAACAGTTTAGTCACTAGTATGGGAAATAGTTCATTCAGCATTTGAGGAACCAGTTAAGGAACTAGCTGGGTAGCTCATCCCTTACCCAGTCGCCCCGTGCGAAACTGTATGGACAGCTTGTCCTCATTGAACTTGGTGTCATGGACATCGCGGGTGCTCCACTTGCCCTGCGTAATGGCCGCCGTGCTGCTCAGCTTCTGTCTGCGCCTAAGGAAAGAGTAGGAAGGTTATGAGCTGGTTTTATGGGGTGACCATAAGTCGAGTATGGCATACGCTTCACTATCGCAGCTGTCGTTGTTGCTGTTGCTGTTTCGGCTGAGCATCTGCTGTAGAGTTGCACCCGCCGAGGAGTCATTGCCGGCGCCACCCTCGAGTAGCTCTAGGATGCTGTCGTCGTCGTCATCCTCATCATCATCGCTGCTGTCTTCGCTGCCCGCAGACTTGGGTGTTGTTTCAGGCTCCGATTGGGTGGGCAACTGGGAGTCCCGCACAAAGGAGATGCCCGTGTAGTAGGCAAAGGCAGCGGCAGCTGTGGCGGGTTGGAGCACTTCGACAAGCTCCTGGCTGAGCGGACGCATATCTTCGGGAATCTCCTCGGTCACATCGTGCTGGGAGCCGCTGGGTGAAAGATGCTCGGAGATTTGCTGCAGCATCTCCTCCTGCTGTTCACGTGGCAGCTGCAGTTGCCACAGACGATCCATGTCCTCGATCAGCTGCGAGAAGAGATAACAAGAGCTGGGCGTGACGGGCGGCGGACGCGGCTGGGTTCGGAATTTCAGCAGCTTGTCAAAGCAGAGAGGAGGGAAGAGTTCAGCCGGCTCATCGGTGTCCAGAAACTCAGCGCCAATGCCCTGACTAGTCTCTGCCTGCGGTGCATTTGTTGGCATCGACACCTGTGCCGCCGTTTGTCTCACCTGACCCAGTCGCACATGGGCCTGACGTGCCAGGAACATCACCTGACGTTGGGGTTGTCCGCTACTCGACTGCGGGGTCGTCTGCTCCAGGCGCACGCAGAAACCCTGCGGCAGTCGTGGCACCACAAAATCCTTAACCAACCCATACAGATCCACATTGCTGGGTATCGCACGCAGATCAAAGTCCCCAATCTCGTGCAGCTTCTGGCTTTGTGTTCCGGCCAGATCGGACTTCTGGGAGCGCAGCTTGGCCGGTCCGCGGGGTGAACTCTTCAGCGGACTGGGCTGTGCGTTCGTTGACAATGGTGTTGCCTCTGTGGGCGTGGCAGTCGTCTCTGCGACCGCGGCTGCTGCTGCCGCATCCGGTTTAGTTCCATCGGCCAGCTGCGACTCGAGTGTCTCGATGTGCGTCTCCCAACGACAGGCAATCGGAGGCTCGAACCAGATCACTGAATCCGGTAGCCTTAGGAAAGTTTGGATAAAGAAAAGGAGAGGGAGGAGGAAGGGAAGAAAGTTATGGTGAGAGGGGAGTGACAAAACGGATGAAAGAAGGGGGAGATAGGGGATGAAAGTGGGAGAGAGAGAGAAGGAGGAAAAGGAGGAGGAAAGAAAAAAAAGAAAGAGTAGAAGGAGGAGGGGAGAAAGAGGGAGAGGAGAGAGAGAGGGAGAAGGAAAATGCGTTGGCAAAGAGGAGATATAGAGGAAGACGGAGAGAAAGTTAAAGAAAGAGAGAGAAATAGAAGAAAAGATAGGGAGAAAAGCAAGAAGAAATACATGAATACAGAAAGGAAGGATGATGGAGAGGAAAGAAGATGTAGAAGTAGAAGATGAAGAAGACGAAGAAATAGAGCAAGACAAAGAGTAGAAGTCAAAGAGGAAAAATAGAGAGACAGAGAGAAAATATTAAAGAAAGGGCTCGACTAGCATAAGCCCTGTATATAGACTTCAGGAGCCTTGGGAAAATTGATCAAGTGAGAAGAGAAATGAGTGTGCTCGACTAGAACATACCCTGGAATCAGATATTTAGTTGAAATTGCTGGCAAAGTTTGATAAAGATGACGAAGTCATTCAAAAGCAATAGATAAATGGGAAAAGGAAGTATTCGACTAGTGTATACCCTGTAATGCAGCGATCAGTCACTTACTGTAGAGTGACCAGTGCCAGTTTGTCCAGAGCCGCCTCAATCATGCGCATCTCGGCCTCAATTTCCTCGGGCAGACGTCGCACGCCGGGCAACACCGGAGGCGGTGGATGATAGGTTTGATAGTATTCCTTGTGCATTAGACTGTTGGCGGCAGCAACTGCAAGAAGGAAGGAAGACCATTAGACGGTGGCAACATGAACTTGCAACTTCAACTAACTGGTGCGTATGAAGGAGCGTGCATTGAGCTGTTTGTCCTGCTGCGGCGTCTCCAGGAAATCGATGCAATAGACACCGCCAATGATGCGATATTTGCGTAGATTGACATCCGTCTCAAGCATGCCGTAGGCCTCCGGTCCGATAGCGCGACGTCGTGCCTTGTTCAGCTCATCCTCGTATTGGGCATACAGTTTATCCACATCGTAGCTGCGTTCCCTTGGCGGCTGCGAGCTGGCCGAGTGTTGCTCCTGCGTCAGCTGCTCCAGCTCTGACAATGGGATGTCTCTCGCACACTCGTCCAGCATCGATTGCAGTATCTCCTTGCGTTTGCGCCACTCGCGCTTCGTTTGGCGTAGAATAGCTAAGAATTTGTTTACAAGATGATTGACAGTCAGATTCTCTGAAGTTCCTTAAACACATCTAACTAATTGCATACAACAGATTGATGGTAAGGAATTGGGGAAATAAACTTCTGTAAACCGCTGAAGCAATTGCAATTGCTTTACAACTGGTTCAACATATTTGCAACACTTACTGGCACTTTCAGAGCGTGCATGCCTCAGCTGGAAGCTGCTGCAATAGTCACTGAAGTGGTCATAGTTCAGCCAAAGTCCCCGCAGCGCTGAGCTCTGGAGTCGCACAGTGGGTGGCAGAGAGATGAGCATCTCGATGGTGGGAAAATCGATCTCATTGTGGGCTGATTGTTCGCCAATGCGAGCCTTGGGATTAACAGCGCTAAGCAGTGAGATGAGTGAAAATTAAGGGAAAATTAGTTAAAGGCGATTAGGCGGGTTAATTGAGTTTCGTTTCGCACATTTGGGCATCCTTCGAGAACGTCCAAATGAAGCTCTGAAATACATCCGAGCTATAGATGTGCTTCGATACGCCAGGCCTATCAATTCTGCAAATGGGTATGGAACAAGTTTCACTTGAGTGCAGTGACAGTACTTTAAGAATATCTTACTCCATGTCACGTTCAATGTGGGACATGGTTTTGTGTGTAAACTCATCCAAATGCTGTTTGAGAAAGACCCGCATTTCCGTCTTCAACTTGGCCAAATCAGCGGCCACATGTGCCGAGCGCTCCTTCGTATACAGCAGCGACTCATCCAGCTCGTTGAGAATCTGTTCAAAAAAATAAAAAATAAAATAAAAAAATAAACAAGTAAAAAAGAAACAAATTGAGAAAGAAAAGTTTTTTTCGGCATGTTGAAGTTTTGAAAGCCCTGCAGACCACTGTAGATTTTTAAGAAAGTTTTAATAAAAAGAAACGTTACCGAACTTTTGAAAACACAACACAACAGGGATTTTCTGTCTTTTCTCTTATTATTATTATTATTTTTTCTTTTTTAATCAAGCTTAAATATGTTGAAAAACAAAAAAGTTAAATTTTGAACCAGCTTTCGCCGGATGTAAGAAATATTTGTTAATGCATAACTTCTGAGTTTGGTTCAGATTTCGCAGCAAACAATCAAGTTTTTTGCATAATGAAATTTTGATTTAGAACCGATTGTTGCTATGACAGCTATAGGATATAGTCGTCTGACTGTACTCATTAAATGACAATTTATACAATAATATCATAAACTCAATCTGTGAGCTTGAATACGATTTCTAGAGAAGTTTTTGATTTAGAACCGATTGTTTCTATGACAGCTATATCTAGACTATATCCTAGTCGTCTGACTGTACTCAGCTTTAATTAAATAAGAATTTATACAATAATATCATAAACTCAATCTGTGAGCTTGAACCCGATTTCTAACGATTTCTATGACAGCTATAGGATATAGTCGTCTGACTGTACTCAGCATTAATTGAATGAGAATTTATAAATAATATTATAAACTCAATCTGTGAGCTTGAATCCGATTTCTAAAGAAGTTTTTGATTTAGAACCGATAGTTCCTATGACAGCTATAGGATATAGTCGTCTGACTGTACTCAGCATTAATTAAATGGCAATTTATACAATAATATCATAAACTCAATCTGTGAGCTTGAATCCGATTTCTAAAGAAGTTTTTGATTTAGAACCGATTGTTCCTATGACAGCTATAGGGTATAGTCGTCTGACTGTACTCAGCTTTAATTAATTGAGAATTTTTACGATAATATCATAAACTCAAACTGTGCGCTTGAATACGATTTCTAGAGAAGTTTTTGTTCCTATGTGAGCTATAGGATATATGAGTCCGTGTCTTGGCTAAGTTTCATAAGCATCGCTTCGAAGCTGTCAGCGTGGTTTGCATAGCAACAGAGGAACAGAGGCACAGGCAGGCATCGCTATATGGACTCAGCTCTAACTGCTGATCTGAAGCACTTATACTCTACACATTTCGTGACAGAACTAAGCTACACTCTACCTAAGTGACTACTGAGACTAGCTAGTTCGCCTTAGTTTAGTTGTACTGTACTTACACCCAAAACTTCTTTGATGCGCTGTGCATAGACATCACCAAGATTGCCCTGCTGTTGCCGGAGTGAGGCACGCGTCAGATCCGCCACATGGGCATCCTGGGTGAGCAGAGTCCTCTCATCCGTTCGCAGCAGCCAGTTGCGTGCCTCACACTGCCGCTTGGCGATGTCCGCATGCCACTGATGGATGTATTTCCTTAGATCGCTGGCACTCGCCGCATTTGGCAGACCATTGCATCTCATGAACTTTTCCCAATCGCGCTCGTGTCGCTCCCCCGCCTTGATGGCCTCAATTGTGGTATGAACAGTATCAAAGAATCGCATGCTATCCTTGAGTTGACCACGACGCAAACGATTCTCGGCCACCTCCTGCTGCTGGCGATGCTTTGCCTGCTCCATTTCTAGTTTCTTACGCTGACGTGCCTCCTCTAGCTTCTTCAGCCTGTCAAAATGTACAATTGTGGTTATGCTTCGTGTGGTTAACTGCCTGCTACTATTTTGCCGAACTTCTCCTTTTCCATTTCGATGCGCAGCAGCTCGGCCTGCTCGGCCTCGAGGCGTGCCTTCTCCTTCTTGGACAGTTTCTTCTTTGGCGGCTGCAATTAAATCGCATTATTTATTTACTTGTATTTAATAATGCTTTCAATGCTACTACTAACCATGATGGTCGGGACTGTACTTCCGTTTCCGTTTCTGTTATTGCCAATTGCCAATTGCCAATTGCCGATTGCCGCACGGTTGCAACTTTGTGTGCACTTTTCCTGTTGCCGTCCGTCCACCTACCATTTATTGATCCAACAGCAGCTATGGCTACAGGGCTGCATGGCTACAACTTGTTGTTGTTCCAGTTGTAGCAGTTGTAGTTGTCGTTGTAGTTGTTGCTAAGCTCTGGATAGTCGCCTGAGTCCAACTTTAATCCCATTGCCAACTCCTGGTCTCCTGGGCACAACAAAACATCAGCTTCAGCATCAGCATCAGCATCAGCTTCAGCTTCAGCTACAGCCTCAACGGACGACATCAGTTTCAGCATCAGCTACAGCTACAGCTACAACTATAGATACAGCTGCAGCTTCAGCCTCGCCAGCGGCCCCTCTAGTGGCGTCCCTTAATTAAATATTCCATGCTAGCTTAGCGCCCACCAAAAATGTTCCAGTACACGCTTTCAACTCTCCAGGGTGTAAAGGTGGCTGATAGGGAAGAGGGGAGGCAGCCATAACTTGTGGTTAGCCTGGCCACGAGGCATCGTTGTATTTGGCCCCAACGTTGGTTGGGGATCAACCTGAAAGCTTTCATAGTTTTTCATCTTCTTCGTGGCACGATTTTTTGTTGTCGCTGTCGCTGTCCCACTGCGACAAGCTAAAGGTGTCATAGCGCAGTGCCACGCCCACGCCCACACCCACGCTCACGCTCACGCCCACATGCCCAGTTAGGGATTCAGAACGTGTAACAACAGACGATATGTTAAAGCTGTGCGACATTGTGGCAACGCCAGTTAGATGGCTCTTAGCTGGCAGTACTGCTATAACAAGTTGGCAGGGCGTGTTGTGCTACTTTAATATGTTTGTATAATGCTTACCAAGATGGCAACGCTGATATGCTTAAATTGTACGACGTTATGGCAATGTCAGGCGGGATATTTGCAAAAGGTGGCAACGTGGATAAGTTTACATTGCGCATTAGATGGTAGTACTGCAATAACAAGTTGGCAGGGCATGATGCGCTACTTTAATATGCTTGTGCAATGCTTAATAAGATGGCAACGCTGATATGCTTAAGTTGTACGACGTTATGGCAATGTCAGGCGGGATATTTGCAAAAGGTGGCAACGTGGATAAGTTTTGAGCGCGCATTAGTTGGCAGGGCTGTAATAACAAGTTGGCAGGGCGTGTTGCGCTACTTTAATACGTTTGTGCAATGCTTAAAAAGATGGCAACGCTGATATGCTTAAGTTGTACGACGTTATGGCAATGTCAGGCGGGATATTTGCAAAAGGTGGCAACGTGGATAAGTTTTGAGCGCGCATTAGTTGGCAGGGCTGTAATAACAAGTTGGCAGGGCGTGTTGCGCTACTTTAATACGTTTGTGCAATGCTTAAAAAGATGGCAACGCTGATATGCTTAAGTTGTACGACGTTATGGCAATGTCAGGCGGGATATTTGCAAAAGGTGGCAACGTGGATAAAAATTAGAGTGCGCAATAGTTGGCAGGGCTGTAATAACAAGTTGGCAGGGCCTGTTGCGCTACTTTAATATGCTTGTAGGAGAGGTAAGATGGCAACGCTGACAATCTACATACTTCGTGGCAACTTTAAACTTGATATTTGTTCGTTTTGATATCCAATTCTCTTGTACCAAGAGGGGGGAGCAGGCTGAGAAGTTCTGATTGTCTTAGATTGTGGCAACGCCATCAATTCCCAGTACTGGTGGCAACGCTGTCATGCAGCTTTCATGTCAAGCAATTACCATGAAAATGAAGTGCTTGCGAAAATTTGGAGTCGCTCGGGAATCACAGTGTTAACAGTGTTGATAAAGTGCCTGTTAAAGTGTCTGTTAAAGTGTCTGTTAACATTGACACGAGCATGAAGAGAGATTATTTTCATCATTAATCATTTTGTTTAACTAATAAATTGTTTGTCACTTTTGGAATTTCGCAATCGCGAAATGTATTTTTAATGCTTTTCACGTGATTTTCCGTCATTTTCCATTTTCCATTTGATGCGGCAAAACTTTGCCTGTCGCTGGAGTAACTGGAGAGACAGAGATACAAAGAGACAGAGGGAGGTTTGCTATTTCACGCCTAATTTAAACTTTTTTGTTTGCCCGCTTGCTGTCTCCACCCTTTGACCTCCCTCCCCCTCCCCCACTACCACTCGCTGGCACTTTGTTGCTGTTGCCATTTTAGATACGAGCATGGATTTATTTTCAAGCCAAGCAGGTTACCTTGGCAGCGAGCAAGGTGACAACGACGGTTAATTACCAGGCAATTTAAATAGCAGCTCAGATTCGCAGTCAGCCCCTTGCCACCTTGTCAACTGCCACCTGCCACCTGCCACCTGCTACGTACCACCATCCACTTGCCCCTTGTTTGCCAGCAGTGGCTAATTGCCGCACACAGCGACAGAGCGAGGGCTTATCAATTTAATGTGCAGCGACCACCCAGCGACCGATTGCAGTTGCAACTCGAGTGTGGCATTATGGTATCCAATCGTAATTGCCATTTTCATTACATACATATTTAACAGCTGTGGCACGCTTTTACTCACAGTTATTTGTTGAATTAATGTTACCACAATTCCCATTAAAGCAAAAGTTGTCTCTGCCTGAAAAGCTGAAATGTCAGGCTACTTTTCAAATTAAACCAACATTTTTTATTAAGTTCAACACTTGCAAAATTGAATTAACAGAATCAATTCAAATTAATTA
Organism: Drosophila macrospina; assembly: GCA_035042075.1. NCBI lineage: Eukaryota > Metazoa > Arthropoda > Insecta > Diptera > Drosophilidae > Drosophila > Drosophila macrospina. Next base: position 6,830,216 of record JAWNLW010000340.1, read on the forward strand.
GCAACACTGTTACATTACATTTACATATGCAACGCGTACACGTAGACGTGTTAAATTACTCTATAATTTCCGGGCATGTATAATTGGAGCATTTGGAGAATAAAATAAGGGGATGGATTAACAGTTTGATTTAACGTTCTTTTTTCAATTAAAATGTCAAGCTTCTGCTAACATTTTCCTGTTAAGATTAACAGCTGTTACTAAAGGAACGTCACTTGTAATTGGTTGCAGAAAAAGCTTTAGACAAATGAAACTTTTAAAATGAAATCTTAGTTAGAGATGCTAAGAATTAACAGTGATGTTAATTTTAACATTTATGTTAACAGTTCTAACTAAACAATGTTAGATTACTCTATAATCAATGTATTTGAATTTTTGATGGCATTAGTAACAGCAATTCTTACAGTTTAGGTTGACATGACCTAAACAACATTAAATATATAATAGAAGACTTAACAACTGTTAACTGTGACATTTACGTTAACAGCGCAATGTTAATTGACTCTTTCTGCACTTAGGGTATACGGGGAGCAATAATAAGAAACACTTTAACGGGTGAAAGTCGACAGAAATTTATTTGGCTCTCACAGCGAAAGTGGATAAGAAAATTGTGAAAAATTTGGCGCATGTTAAAAAGTTGCGCATTGTGTGCATTGTGCTATTAATTTAAGCACGAAAATTGCAGGGAAAATTTTATTTATTGCTGCCAGAGATGCTGTTGTTCGTTGCTGAGCTGTTCCTGAGCTGCTGTTGTGGCTGTTGGTTATGGGATAAATAAGTAGAAGTCGGGGCAAACAGAAGGAAACGCGCTGCAGACTGCGCATAATCCTTGCTGTAAGCTGTGCAGCTGACTGTCGACTGTCTCGACAAGCTGATATGTATCACACACACATATACACAGTCATGTATGAGTATCTTTCTATACATATTTGCAGCTGTAAGTAGAGATTGTTGTCTTGACAATAAATGATAAAGCCGCATGCGTAATTAGCTCCGTTTGGTATACATTTCTTTTATTATTTTTTCAAAATATTTTTTTCTTATGTGCGTGTGTGTAAGGGAGCGAGGGAGAGTGTGTGTGTGTGTGTGTGTGTGTGTGGTGAAGTTGCCACAAAGACGAGAGCTGCTGGAGCGTAAGCTGCTTGAGCAACGGCAAAGGGCAGCAAACATTGCACAATAAAAATTTATCATACGCACCGTTGACGTTGACAGATCGTTGAGCTAAGGCAACGGCGACAGGCGACAACCGACAGGCGACAAGCGACAAACGACAAAGGACAAACGACAAAGGACAATGGACAAACGACAGCAGTTATAACCATGAGAACAGCTGCGCTCCTTAACTCTAGATATTGTTTCTCCATTCCCTCACTCCCTGTCTCTCTCTCTCTCTCCCTCTCTCTCTCTCGCAGCCCTCTCTTGCTGGCATTGCCACTGTGGCAGCATTCTTCTCTGAATGCAGAACGCTTGAGCGCACATTGCAATATGACAAAATTTGTGAATATGAATACTCTGAATGGTCTCAGCTCCACTCAACTCAACTCAACTCAGCTCAACTCAACTCAACTCAACTCAGCCCAAAGCAACTCAACTGAGATGAGCACAGTCTCAGCGCCTGCTGATTTTCCCTGGCTTAAAGCCATTGTATTGCCGGCTGCCCTTAAAGCCTTGGCAAGCTTATAGATAAGCATGCCAACTGTTTGCAAATGCTGCAAGCCTAAATACTTCAGATTCATCTGAACGGTTTCGAATACAATTGAATAACAGATAATTCAACTAGAACGTTGTGAAAACGACTTGAATCATAGTTAGATTGAGGAGAAACACAATTGAAAATAGCATTTGCTTTTAAAAGATATTTACAACAATCTAAAGTACAGTAAAGTCAAGTAATACAAGAAAAGTCAAGTAATATAAGAAATCGCATTCAAAATCTATGTAAATACAAATTTTAGGATAGATTGTGTCTGGTCTGAGCCTAGTGAAGCGAGAAAGTAAATTTATACTTCAAATGGAGCAAAACAGAAGATAGTGAAACGCAGAGAGAGAGAGAGAGAGAGAGAGAGAGAGAGAGAGAGAGAGAGATAGATCTTTAAGTTTCTTCTCAATTGAATTAAAGAATAATAAAAAGTGCTCCTAAGGGCCACAGCTAGAGAGGAAGAGAAAAGGAATGTAACAGTTTGTGAGCTCTCTTCCTTTTTGTCCTCTCTCTCTCTCTCTCTCTCTCTCTCTCTCTCTCTCTTCCCCCCTCTCTCTCTCTTTCTATCTGCCTCTGTTACTCACAACCACAATCAGTTAGCAATTAAAACTCTGAATTTGTTTTAAAGAACTTTCCCAACTTGGCTCTGACTTGCTGCGGGCATAAACGAATGAGGCATTGTGCGACAACGAGAATTTGCCACACACGCTTTTGCCAGGGCCCAATTCATTTTCATTTTCATGTAATTTTCTTTCTTCTTTTTTTTATTATTATTTTTGTACTTTTGTTGTTGTTGGTTTTTTTGTCAGCTGCCTTGACAAATTGCTGCCTCGCATGGTGTCCAGATGTTTCAGCTTGGATGAGGCTGCAGGATGCTGGATGGAAAATTGCCAGCCAGTTAAGCGAGCAGCTTGCCAACGGCATTCAATGTAGCAACACACACACACACACACACACACACGCATACACACAGTGACATACGCAGATATTCTGGCAGAGAAAATGAGACAGATGCAAGTGTAACGATTATTAATTACTGCCAATTTACATGTATATGTGTGCGAGTGCCTGTGTGTGTGTGTGTGTGTGTGTGTGTGTGTGTGTGTGTGTGTGTGTTGCCATGCGTTGACGTTGTCAGTGAGCTGACATTTCTGCAGCATTTGCCCAGAATTTATAATTATGTATTCTGAGACTGTGGGCTATCAACTGCCCAAAGGGACGTCGCGCTCTGGAGTCTCCACGAATTTCCTTTCGGGTGGGAGGAAATGTTCTTGTAATGTGCTTATGGCGACATTGATAGCATTGCAAATGTCCACAGAGTTGGTGTGGCATGCCACACCTCTGGCTTTCATACTGACACTCACACTCTCAGTCTTTCATTATGGCTTCGTCAGAGTGGTGGGCATGGTTTTACTTTGACCATCTTCTCACTGGGCTAATGAAACTGTCAGCTTCAGCTTCAGCTTCAGTTTCAGTTTTAATCACATTAAAAACTTGTAATGAAATCAAATAAATTATGCAACAAATTAGCTTGAAATGTTGCAGCATATAAAATACTTTTAATTAAACACTTTAATATGATTTTAAAATAAATTAATCGCATTATTACACAATCATCAATCGTTAATAACTATTATATAATTATTGTATTTTTTGCTTCCATTTACAGCTGCTGTTAACACCGGATATCACATTCATATCGCCCCCCAAAAAATCAGGTTAAGAGAATAGGATCGATTAACGGAGCAAGGATAATGCGCCGAGTTATCAAAGCAGCCAAAAAATATTTAATTAGTTTTTTGATAAATAAACGATAATAAGCAACAAAAGCAAAAGCAAACGCAAAAGCAAAAGCAAAAGCAAAAGCAAACGCAATTCAAGGCCAGCCGCAATTTAGCTAGTGACATATGAAAAATAAATAAATTAAATGAATAAACAAAGGATTATAGAATGAATACATATACAAAATATCTAAAGCAAGGCAATAATAATTCATAAATTCAATAATAATATTTAATAATAAACAATTAATTATATGCATAACATTACAATACAAATTAGTTTAACTGGAAAACAAAAAATTTAATAATTTTAACTACTCTACGAACGAAACAACACAGAAAAGAAACATTTAACAATAATTAGCATTAAATGGTTAACAATATAAAATAACAAATTCAAAGCTGCAAATTATACAAAATAGTTTGCATCAACAAATTCAAGCAAGCAACAATTTACGCCATTGTGATTCTTAATTTTAAACAATTATGCGAAAATACCAAAGTTAGGCTTAAACTCGAAACCAAACCAAATAAACGCATCTTAAGATAAAGCTTTAAATAAGATATAAACTAAAATAAACAAACAGAGCAACAAGAGGAGAAAGAAGAAGAAAGATTAACTAGAAGCAGCAGCAGCAAAACCACAAATCGAGCCAAAAACGACCAAAAGCCACAAAAGCTGAAGAGAAATAACAGAGAAAAACCAAAGCAAATACGGAAATACATAGGAGAAAAGCAACAGCCCAAGCCAACAAATAACAAATAACAAAGAACAAATAACAAAAAAAAGAGCAGAACGCAACGCCAGCCGCCCAAAAAGAACAGAAATTTATGAATTATATTACACTACAACAGCAAGAGCAACCACAATAAATTCTTAGTTCAATTCCATCCAGACAAATTCCAATTTGCAACGGCCGAAAATTGCAGCAGCCTGAAGGTATGCAACAGAAATTTTGAATGCCGCTGCATCCGTCGCTGCCACTGTCGCCGCCTCTGCCTCTGCCTCAGCCGCTGCCGCTGCCAGCAAACGCAGCAGACACAGTCTGAGCTATTGCCAGCGCTATTTTGCAATTCTTTCACTCACTTTCAACTTTGCAACTGCAACACGTACAACAAAACAAACAACAATAAATACAAATACAACAACAACAACAACAACAACAATTGGGAAGTGGAGCTACAACTGCTGCTATAAATTAACTAAGCAAATCCTATGCAATAATCTTTGGGCGATCTTCGGCCAGGTTTCTAAGCAACTCGCGCGTTTTGGATAAGCTGCCACTGCCACGCCCAAGCCGCCAAGATGACCATGTGGCAGAGTGGCGGCATGGGAGGCCATGGCTCCCAAAACAATCCATGGATGAAACTGATGGGCATCGTACACAAGGAGCGTCGACACACGGACAATGTGCAGAGCCAGAGCGGTTCCAACGAGCGCAACTTGAATCAGTAAGTAACAAGTTCGATTAATCGATTCATTTCACGATTCACTCTGATCTGTTCATCTCGATTAATATTAATATATTCGTAATTTTATCATATTTGTGAAACTATATAGTGAATTTTAAGTGATTCTCCTCGCAAATATGTTAAATGATAGAATACTCGATAAATCGATAGACATTAAAATATATCGAGGTGCATGCGACTAGACAAAACTAATTGGAGCGATCTGTAAATACTATATTGATAAACAATAGCAATAACTAAACTTGTAACGCTACGATGCTCGATTAATCGATTGAGATTTATGAATATCGATATGTTTGCTACTTAAGTTTTGCTCAATCGCCCGATGGATCTGTGCAACTATCTTTATTGCCCTTTGTATATATGTTTCCCCCATCGCAAGCATGGAAAATACTAAGCTCAGTGATTTGTAATGTTAGAACCTTCTCCAACCCCCTTTGGCCTTTGACCCCTGCCATTGCCCCGCACTGATAAGCAACATTTTGCATAACTGAATGTGTACTAAGTGGTTGGGAAAGGATACGTGCGAGCACGCGCTTGTTGCCCCAGCTTGCGCAGTAAAGTATGCAACGTTTTGTGTCTTGTGTCGATTGCGGGGAGAGTCATGAATATGGCAGTGGCATACAAGTGAATACAGTGAATACAGTGAATACTGTGAGTACTGTGAGTACTCGTAAAACATGCGGCAATTGCGCAATTAAATGGCGGCCCGTCCCTATGCAAAATGAAATGTGGCTGGGACACATTAGGCCGGAACGGGGGACGATGGCCAGGGAGGAAGTACATACTGTGTATTGAATTGTAACTGCGCTTCGTTGGCTCCACATGCCGCACACACAAATCAGTGGCAGCTGTCCTGCCACCTGACCAACCTGACGCGTCCCCTTCGCATTTTGTTGGCCAAGTGCAGTCGCGTTGTGGCTCTTTGGGCTTTTAAAATTGGCTATAAATGCGCTGAAGCATAAATGGATTTACACACATGCAGCTTGTTGCTTGTTGCTGCAATCCATTTTCATTTTCATTCCCCATTCCCCATTCCCCAATCTGCATTCCCTTGCTCCTTCTCCTTTGCCTTCACTAAATTCATTTCCATTCCCATTTCCATTTCCATGTGGCATGCAATAATGCATGGCAACCCATCGTGCCACGCCCGCTGCAAAGCCCAACTATTGACATGGTACACAACTGCAGTACTCAGTACTCACTTCGCAGTACTCAGTGCTCGGTATTCGCTACACTCGGTACACAGTACTTGTAACTCGGTACTCAGTACTCGGTTTGTGGTACTCAGTACTCAGTACTTGGTACTTGGTACTCGCTACTCGGTACTGGGCCGTCGCTTATTGCGCTCAATATTTTATGTTAAATATAACGCATTATTAAAATTGTATAACTGCTGTTGTTGTTAGTGTCGTTGTTGTTGTTGTTGTTGTTGTTGTTGTTGTTGTTGTTGTTGTTGTTAGTGTTGTTGCTGCTCTTTCTACCCACTCGTTGCCTCAAGTGGGCAATGAAACAGGCAACACATGCTTGTGCCACTGCTGCATGCCCTGTCCTCGACTGTTCTGATCTCCGCATGTGCGTTTTCCTCTTTTCGTTCCATTTCGAAAAGTCAAGCGGAATGAATGGAAATGAAACGGATGAAGATGCACTACGACATCGTATCCATTAGTGACTTAAAGCAGTGTGACTTGTGTAGAATTTAGAAATCAAGTCGAACAGCGTCCATACTCAGTTTGTGTTCCATTCCGACGTTCCCTCTTATGCGCATCAAATTCGTTTAAAATGTTAAAGGTTGAAAATATAATCATATCATAATAGAAAGTTCCTCATATGATACAGCTGATATTGTTCCATTCCGCTGTTCCATTTAGAGCAGTATCAATTGAAATCTTCTGCATTTAAAATTCATGCAATAAAGGCTTAACGCAGAAACATTATCAGATCATTGTAGAATGGTTTTTATATGATAGAGTTGATATTGTTCCATTCCGCTGTTCCATTTAGAGCAGTGCATATAGGCAAGATATTCCTTAAATGAAAACATATGAAATATCTTTAGTTTTATGTTCCATTCCACTGTTCCATTTTGTGCTATTGATATTAACTTAAAGTTAATGAAAAAAACATCTCACAATCATTGAAAGGAAAACCTTAAAACAAAAATTACGTGTTCCATTCCGTTGTTCCGTTGTTCTTCGATTGCAGCGAAAGTGAAAACATTTTGCTTCACATGATTTTCTCTCACTTATCGAAATGAATATGCCCTGCTGCATATATCAACTGTAGGGTATAGAAAATTATAATGAAGAGCGCTTGAAAGAGAATGGTATATAATAATTTCTTTTATTTTCCATACCACATATGTATGCTCCTCAAGAGCCCCACAGAAGCATCATCATGGTTTCGGTTGAAGTGGGATTTAAGGAAATTGTTGGAAGTGCTACAGTTCACTCCAGTACTCCCGTTGGGGTACCGCACTTACCGCCAACTTATATGAATGACAATCAGTGAGCAGCAATTCGAGTTGTGCGAGTTTGGCGAGTTGTTGCTGCAGCTCTTGTGTTGCATTTAGTTGAATTATATGGGTCCCTGAATATAGATTTAAGTTAACCACCTTAATGCCAAGCCACAATGCAACAGACCAATTTAACGATTTAACGATTTATGCAAAGAAAATTTCACATTTTGCAGCCAAATACGAAAATGCAATTCAAATCAATCGGAAAACGAAAATTGAATAAATTTTACAAAATTTAGGTTTACTTTAGCGATAGATGTGATATAAGTAGAGATAAGTTGAAATGGAAAATATAAGATGGAAAAATAAATAAATTAAAAAATATACAAATTTGAATTAAAAGATAAAAGATATATGAAAAATTAAGGCTCTAACTCTTATAATAATTAGATTGTTGTTCGCTCTTTGTATCTAAATTCGATCTAAATTTGTATTTAGAAGTTCATCTCTAGTTAATCCTCTTCAAACATAAGTAAGTATATGATATTTTCTATAAATTTCTTAATTTTACCATTAAATTTTGCAGTTCCATTTTAAAGCAAAAAGTAAATTTATCATTTGGTCATAATTTGTCTTCCACACACATTTTGCAGGCCACCCACGGGCCAGGCAAAATGTGTTTATAAGGCAATAGCAGCAACAGTAGCAGCAGCAGCAGCAGCAGCAACAACAATAATAACAACAAAAACAACAACAACAACAACAACAACAATGGCACTGAACACATTTTATGCATAAGCACGACGAAGGTCAGAGAGGCTGACATAAAGGGTTAGGCAAGGGCCCAGGATATGCTACTGGGGGCATGAGAGCAGGCCGTGGCGACCACTTAAAATATTGCACAGTGGTTGTGCTGGTGTTTGGGATTGGGATTGGGGTCGATGTTGTTTTTCTTCTTCGCTTTTTATTTTGCTGGGGTTAGCGTTAGCTTGAGCTGCTCGCAGATCTGGCCGTGTCCGACAAGCAGCTGCCCAATAGAAATGTTGCGCCTTCAAGTAGGCAACATAAAATTTCGTTGTTACTTTTTGCCACTTCTATGAGAGTGTGTATGTGTATGTGTGTGTGTGTGTGTGTGTGTGTGTGTGTGTGTGTAAGTGTAGTGTGCAACAGTTGAACATTTTGAAATTTACATAAATTTTGTTACATTCCTTACTATGTGTGTGTGTGTGTGTGTGTGTGTGTGTGTGTGTGTGTGTGTGTGTGTGTGTGGCATGTGTAGGTAAACTTTGAATTTATAGAATTGTGCACGAAACTTTTTCCATTTGCTTGGGCGTTGCCATTGCCATAGACTTTGGTTGTGCCAAGTCTGTGTGTGTGTGTGTGTGTGTGTGTGTGTGTTGATAGCTTCAAAGGCACGGGACTGGCATGTGCATATGAATATTTTATAAGCCTCTCATATATAGTTGTATGTGTGCATTGCTGTTATTTATGCAAAGGGTCGCCCAGTAGATGTGGCTGTAAATGTGGCAGACACATGCGGCAACAGCGACAACAGCGGCAACAGCAACAGCAGCAGCAGCAGCAGCACAAGAAGTTGACGTGGTCGTAATACTTTGGACATGAATGCCACAGATACACAAACACACACACACACACACACACACACACATGCAAGAGCAACACTCAGTCAACTATTTTGCATTAAAATTGAAATGTCCGCAGCTTTTGTGCCCAATCATTGGTCATTGCTTGGGAGGGTGCTGTTACTGTTGATATTCTTGTAGTTGTTCTTGTACACCAAGGTGTCTCTGTATCTGTGTGTGTGTGTGGGTGTGTGTGTGCTTGGTGTGAAGGGGTATTTACTGGCTCACTAGCTAACTGCCTCGAGAGACTGACTTCAGCATTTGCATTCAATGTTGTTCGAAATGTGTTATTGTTCTTTTTCTGGCATATCCTTTACATGTTAAATGTGCTAAATGGGTATCATTAAATATAATAGTTTAAACGTAATAACACAGAATGGTTCCACATGTTATAAGTCAGATATTATCTATAATCAAAAGCTATAATTATAACTTACGATAATGCCTTTCTTGTTGTATATAATCTGCGTGGTATCTTCTAGTTGGGCAGGCCTGTTTTCCATTTGTTGCCGCCGTTGTTTTGTCAATGTTAACATTGAGAATGCAACAACCACATGTGCTGAGTGCCTTATGAATACTCATTGAGTCGTAAAATAAAGTTCATCAATCTGAGAAGCAGTAAGAACAAGAGAGAACAATAGTTGTAATGGACTTGTTTAAATATACTTTTCTCGTGATTTCTTATTTTTGCATTCGGTAATGGTAAATGAAAAGGTTATTAGCTTAATGAAAGCAATAATTAAATAATTAATGATAAAATTATAATGATAATTACAATGAATGATAGTAATGCATTAAAGATAAGTCTAATATTAATGCTAATGATAAAGTTTATTATAATGCCAATATTAATGCCAATGCTAATGCTAATGCCAATTTAACGCTAATCATAATGCTAATGCGAATGATAAAGCTTAATATAATGCATAAATACCAATGCTAATGCTAATGCTTATGATAATATTAATGTTAATGCTAATGTAAATGCTAATGTGAATATTTATGCCAATGATAATATTAATGCTAATGCTAATTCTAATGCTAATGCGAATGCTAATGCTAATGATAAAGCTTATTATAATGCATAAATACCAATGCTAATGCTTATGATAATATTAATGTTAATGCTAATGTAAATGCTAATGTGAATATTTATGCCAATGATAATATTAATGCTAACGCTAATGCTAATGCTAATGCGAATGCTAATGCTAATGCTAATTCAAATGCTAATGCGAATGCTAATGCTAATGATAAAGCTTTTTACAATGCATAAATACCAATGCTAATGCTAATGCTTATGATAATATTAATGTTAATGCTAATGTAAATGCTAATGTGAATATTTATGCTAATATTAATGATAATATTAATGCTAACGCTTATGCAAATTCAGATATTAATGATACTGATAATGCTAATGCTCATGCGAATATTTAAGCCAATGATAATATTAATGCTAATGCTAATTCAAATGCATATGCTAATGTTAATGCTAATGTTGATGCCACTGCTAAAGTTAATGCTAAAGCTAGTGCTAATGCTAATACTAATGCAAATGCTAATGCTATTGCTAATGCTAAAGCAAAGGCTCATGGAAATGTAAATGATAATGTTATATGAAAAGTTTCCTGGAAGATATGAGCCTATTCTCTAGAGCAAAGTGACCAGGAACTACATGCATTTCGTAGAATACTCTATAAATTCCGCTCTGATTATGTGTGAAACACTTATGCAACAATGTTTTGCATATGTAGCGGGAATTCGCAAGTTGCAAGCAGCGAGTCGTAAAAGTCAAGAATTAAACTTGCAACACACTTGAAACTTGCAGTCATTCGTGCATAACTTTTGTACTCTCACTGTGGCACTGTGGCAACACCTTTGAAATGTTGCCCTGATTCCCCGATTACACACGAGTGATATGAAGACGATATAGCGTTAGTAGGATTTTGGTGGGGACAATAGGGTGTTGCCTCAGTTAGAGGCGGTAAGTGATTCGTGCTTGGGCAATGCCATTTACATTCAGTTGCTGTTGTTAAGTATTTCAGTTGTCTAATTGCTGGTCATTTGTTAGGGGCAAGCTCTGCTGACTCGGCCCCAAAACATTTTCCCATTTCTTTCACATTTTCCGGCTATACTTATCGATGTTTTTTTTTTTTTTTGTTTCGGGTTGAGGCGCAACACGCGACGCGTCGCTGCAACTTTTGGCGAGTTAGCAACGTTTCGGGGCGAATCATTTTTCATTTGCCTGTTGAAATTTGCAACACTTTGTCTATGGCAGATAGCAGATAGCAGATAGTAGGGAGTGCGAGCAGGGAGGACGGAGGAGGGGGTTTGCACAGAGTGTAAATGGTGTGGAGGGTGTTCCATTGAACTTCGTTCAAGCGAAATTAATGAGCGCATAAGCGCCTCAATGGCCATAACACGCGTCGAGGGGCGTCCACTGAAGTGCACTAAAGCGAACCAAGCGGGGGAGGCGCTACATATATATATATATATATATATATATATATATTTATTGTCATGATGTGTGTGTGTGCTGGTCATTTGGCATTTTAATGGCGGTCATAAAACGCAAAGTGTCAATGCGATGCGATTCAAAACAAAAGCAACAGCAAAAGCAAAAACAAATATATAAAAACTTGGCTAACATTTCAATTGGCGCAGCCATAAAACAATAACAAAAACAAAACAAAACGAGACGAAGGAAAAGGAAAAATAAAAAAAAGCCAAAGCATCAGCTGAACATTTCACTTTGATTTCAAGGGGTAACCAAGTAAAATGGATGAACCGAACCAAACCGAAGCAAAAGAAAAATAAAGAAAAACACATAAAATAGAATCAAAAAAAAAAAAAAAAACGTGAAGATGAAAAAAAATTGGCAGCACTCAATTAACGCATTTAAAAGTACAATGAAAGGCAGCAGCTGCTGCCTCAGCCCCCCTTGCCAGGCCACAGCACAATCGCTCTCTTACCTTCCCTTGCTATCGTCTTGGCCATTGTGTAGGGCTGCACTTGGCCAAGTGTTGAAACCAAACTGTTGGAGCAGGCGACATCATCACTTGTTGTGTCTGTGTGTGTGTGTGTCTATCTGTGTGTGTGTGTGTGTGTGTGTGTTTATTTTGAGGCATGACAATCGCTGCTGCTTCACTTCTTGTTGTTCCTGTGGTGCTTGTTGTGCTTGTTGTTGTTCCCTCTGTTGCTGTTGCTGCTGATGCCTGGCATTGTGCGCCTGCAGCTTTTGTTTGTGGCACGCAGCAAATGACTGGCATCAGCAGCATCAACCTGCACCATTGTCTGCCACACAATGCTGCACCATGTGAATGGTGAATGGCAATGACTACAACACAAACAGAATGAGGCTGCCAGAAAGTTGCTACGTCAAATGTGGCAGCATGTGTGCATAAAATACTGCAAGTGGCATTTGCGGCATGTGGCGCCATTGGACAGCGCTGCCCGTTGCCTGCCATCATAATCAATCAATCAATCAATCAATCAGTTTTGCGACATCATCACAGTTGCGCATAAATCAAAACGAGTCTTCAAATTAGTACTCCACAGCATCTTCATCTAAGTTGGCCTAAACCAGCACTAAATGGCCAATGTTTGTTGCCAGATTACATCTTTGCTTCGCAATTAACTAAACCTTCGTATATGGATAGAAGTTTTGTTTACTTGCCGTGAAAGTGGCTTAAACTTAACTTTACTTACAATTTATGTTTTTCTTATTTTTTTTTTGGGCACTTGAAGCTGAGAGATAACGCTTGGTTCGGCTTTTGAAAACGGCTTTAGAACTATTGGAATCGCTGTTATTAGTTGGAAACTTGGTTCAGCTGCGAATTAAGTTAAGTTTGTTAGGAGCTTCAATCTAGAAGTGAATATTTGTTGCGATTCGTTTTAAGAATTACTTAAACATTCGTGTTTGTATACGCAGCTCTGGTTTATTTTAAAGGCTGCCAAACTTATAATTTAATGAGCAACTTTAAAGCAGTAGTCTTGAAATTAAGCTTTTAAAATATGTAAAAAAGTTAGAAGCTTTGCTGAAAACTTCAGCGCGATCGCACAATAAACTCGGATGCTAAAGAGGCATCAATTGTACTCATCGTCAGGGCAAATGAAGAAGTGGAGAGTCTATATAACTCTATATACCTATATATATATATCTCTGTCCATTACATTAGACAACTTAAGGTATTGATTCAAGTTACCACAACTTGCTGTACTCCACAACATGTGCAGGGTCTCTCGCAATCGCGTACGCTCGACTCTAGATTTTCCTATTAGTTTTCACACTCTTTCTCCTTTCACTCTCTCCCGCTTGTCTCACTGCAGCTCTTTGTACTCGCTCTTGTTTTGGTTTGCAACTAGTTTCACTTTCGCAAAGTTGCACAAACAAGTCTTTGCAATTTTAATCAAAGTTTGTCAAATTTGCAAACGAACTCGAAACAAGAGAAACTCGAACGCATCGCACTCTGTTCACCTGTGCTCAATTGCTGGATGCTCGCAGGTGAAAGGGAATGTTTAATTAGGTTCATATGCCGCTTTTGGCTGCCTTCTCACTTATGCTTTTGCCACTCGCATCTTTTGTTAATTAAATCACTGAAAAGTTATGCTTTTTTTTAAGGGAATTTTCGAAAATTGTTAACTGTAAATAATTCAAGAATTTGCCTAAAAATTCTGGCACCAGAAAGGTAATGTTGCTGGGAGACTTGCAGCGCCTGCTCTTGCCACAAGTTGCGTAATAAAACAAGTCAGGCAGCTACAGTCGGGGTACGACTGTGGGAGACTCTGAACTACAGCACGAATTTTTGCATTTGTCATATATATATATATATATATATATATATAATTTCTAACGAAATTTGGTTATTGCTTTCTTTTAAATTCTTAACATTTTCTGACAAATAGGGCAAAATTAATAATATATGTATATATAAAATAAAAGTAATTAATTTATAATTATTAAAAAATGTAATTTGGAATTGTCAGCAGTGGGATTCGAACTCGCGCCTTTGCGGAGTTTCTGGTTGTTGTCGTTCTAACGAAAGCAATTTTGGGCGCAGAGTTGCCATGAACCTGCTGATCATTCATTCCTTAATATCTTCTATGTTTATGATCCGATCGTGCTGAAATTTTCAGAAAACGTCCGCACAGGGACATCCTCCATATGTGCCAAATCTAAAGTCGGTAGCTTCAGTAATACGTTTTTTTCGATTTGCGAGGGCGGAAGGGGGCGTGGCAAAAATCTAAAACAAACTTGATCTGCGTGCAAACTATACACGTGTTGTCACCAAATTTGGTTACTCTAGCTCTTATAGTCTCTGAGATCTAGGTGTTCATACAGACGGACAGACGGACAGACGGACAGGCGGACATGGCTATATCGTCTCGGCTGTAGATGCTGATCAAGAATATATATACTTTATAGGGTCTGCCACGCCTCCTTCTGCCTGTTACGCACATTTCGCTTTCGTCAAACCTAATAGACTGTGAACTTTTAGTTCAGAGTCTAATTATGCTTTTTTTAAGGGAATTTTCGAAAATTGTTAACTGTAAATAATTCAAGAATTCGCCTAAAAATCCTGGCACCAGAAAGGTAATGTTGCTGGGAGACTTGCAGCGCCAGCTCTTGCCACAATTTGCGTAATAAAATCAAATGTCTTAACTTGGCTTTAAGCTGAGAATACGTTCGCTGACACACACAATATCTGTATCTCACAAAGTTTTGCTATTCATTTGATTCCATGTGCTGTAATTGCTGGAAACTCAGCTAATTCAAGTCGGTTATGTAAATCGATATAACCTTCTGTTCCAAAGGAGGCGCAATGTGGTGTGTGTGAGTGTGTGTGTGTGTGTGTGTGTGTGTGTGGTGGGGTGGCGTGTTGGTCTTAATTGTGCTGCCACGCCCATATGTTAACCGCTGTCAGCGCCCACACTAGCAGTTTATATCATGAGAAATAATTTAACGCATCGACAGTTCGGCATATTTTGCTATGATTATTCTCACTCAGTTGGGTGGATTGGTGGTTCGTCGGGTGGTTCAGCGGGTGGTTAAGGTTGGCTGTTGTCCCTATATTGTAATTGCTGTAGTTATTTGCATGCAATTTACTTCTATTGCGGGCAACAGGCAGAAGGCAAAGGCTTTCAAGTCATGACCATGCCCATGAAATAGTATTGGGTTTCATGGTTCAATGCACACACACACGCACAAGCACACACACACACGCACACACACACACACACGCACACTCACGCGTCTAATTGTTGTTGTTATTGTTTTCGGTTTATTATGCAGAATAACATTGTTTCTGTGTTTCTGAGCTGCAATTGAAACCGATAATTGCGCAAAGCTTTGTAAGTGAATCAAACTGGTTGTTAGCCAGCAGCGTGGAATTGGCAATAGGTAAGTGGTAAGCGGTAAGTGGTAAGCGGTGAAGGCTAAGGGTTGGCATTAAGTGTCAGCTGGCAGCAGTTGAAGCATAACAATTGCTGTTGTTGTTGGTCAGCGAAAGTGAAAGTGATAGCAAAAGTGAAAGTAATTGCCAAATATGCTCAGTGCTAAGCAGCTGCTTGTGCTTGTGATCCCGTTGCACCACCAATCAACCGCTCCAGCCACTATAACCACTCGAGCCACTCTAACCACTCCAACCACTCCAACCACTCAGCCGCCACTCAACCGCTCAGCCGCTCAACCGCTCGTCTTGACTTTATATACTCTCGCAGACTTTTGGCAATTTGACAACAGCACATTATCCTTACAAATGGCTGCCCAACGGCAGCTGTGCCAGCTCCAGCAACAACAACAACAACAGTAACAACAACAACAACAATAGCAACAACAACAACAACTGCTCCAATAACAATAACAGCAACAAAATTACCAAAAAAAAGAAAGAGCCAAAAAAAAAGAAATATGAAAAATGAAAAATTATATGAAACGAACTTGAACGTCTGCTGGGCTCTACAAAGGGGGGCGGGGAAGGTCAGGGGGTTCAGGGGGCTTGTGTCAAGCTGCTTTTGTTTGGCATTTTGCCAAATTTTCGTGTAATATTTAAAATGGCATAAATCAAAGTAACGCTAACACATGAACGGTCACACTGCTAAAATGCCAAATTAATTGCCTCAAAATGGACGCCAGATGGCGCTTTAATTAGACGCTGATTGAACGATGATTGAGTTGATTGAGCTTTAACTAAAAAAAGGGAAGCAACTGTCAACTGAACTAAATTTTAGAATTGCTTTTGCCTGCGTTTAAATCGATGTGATAATTAAGCAGAGACTGATGAGGCTCGGAGGGTTGATAGAGGGGATTGATTGATTGCAGGGCAGGGAAAATAGAAAGCGACAGCTGAGAATAGAGCAGATAAACTAGACACTAAGAGCATGTTAAACAGAAGTAGATAAGAAGAAAAGAATATGTGAAGTTCTTTGTGAAGCCAAAAGTATCTTTGATCAGAAACAACTTGTCTCCTGTGCTTCAACTCTGTAGACTCAAGATTGAGTCTGTGACTTTGACATCCTTTTAATAAGTTAGACTGTTGAGCTGATAGTAAACTGATTAACTGCTAATATCTGATGCCATATCTTGAAAAAGCCATAATCATCACAGTAAATTAGTCGAAGCGAAACTTGACTGCGCTCTGCTTGGATTTCCATGGTCTGAGGCAAGCGCAAAATGATTGGAATTTCGTTGGGAGTCTGGTAATGCCTTGGGCTTTCGATTGTCGACTGTCGACTGTTGACTGTTGACTGTCGATTGTAGATTCCCGAATTTCAGATTCGAACTGGTTTAGTGGTCCCATCTGCTTTGTCGCATTGATTACCAAAAGGCCGAAGGGAAATTCCCAAAACATTTTGAAGAGCCAACGAGGAAAACAGTTTGAAATTGCGCTGGCAATTACAAAGGCAAACAAGTAGCATAGTTGAATAAAGAGACTGCCGAGGAGATAGGGGGAGGGAGGGTATAGGCAACGAAAAATGCAAATTGTCAAATATGCAACGCAATTGGGAGGCTGCTGCTCAAATGACTGTGGCACGCACATGAGCCAAATGTCGAATGGAATTGAAATGTGTGTGGCAGCCAGCGAGGGGAGCGTGGAGTGAGAGCGAAGCGCCAGTTGTATATTGTGGGTGGTCACAAGAGCACAAAGCAATCAATGTGACTAGTAAAGAGTCACAGCAGGAAGGCGGAGGGGAAGGGGGAGGGGAGGGCGAGTAGTGAGTTGGAGAAGAATGACAATGCGCTGGTTGCTTGCCGCAAGCAGCGCAAGACTTTGATGCCGCTGAGTGAGTATTGCATATTGACGGCTTGTCAAACAGTCAGTCAGTCAATCAATTAGCCAGTCAGTCAGGCAGTCAGTCAGTCAATCAATTAGCCAGTCAGTCAGTCAGTCAGTTTGGCCTACGAGCTGTTACTGCTTTTAGTCATGTTGCAGTTATGAGCCAAGGCCTGCAGTGGCGACAAATGTATTCATTGTGTAGACTTCTCTTACTACTCCGCTCTCTCTCTCTCTCTCTGTCTCTTTGTCTCTCACACATCTCTCTCTCTCTCTCTCTCTCTCTCTCTCTCCCTCTCCCTCCCTCCCTCTCCCTCTCTCGCCCCCTCCCTACTCCTCCTCGAGCATAGTTGCCGCTGGCTGCGTCTAAATATTCCCGCTTTCATGCTGCAACTGAACTTGTTGCTGCCTCTGCCTCTGCCTTTGCCGCATGTTGGTTGTGGCAGGAGCGGCCTGCGGAGCCACGCACCACCATACACATAATTGATGAAGCAGACGACGATAATGTCAACATTATCGCAGCTAATTGCAGACAGAAACGCCATGGCAGACATAGAGACCGACAAGGATTCGCTTGAGCTCATTAAGGTCAGCTACAAAAATTGCAGACGGAATATGGCAAAGTTTCTTTTCTCCTCTCTCCATCTCTCCATCTCTCTCTCTCTCTCTCTCTCTCTCTCTCTCTTTCTCTCTCTCCCAGTCTGTCTCTTTATTTTTGACACTGCAGCATTCCATCAACTTCACATTCAGCTTGGGCACCATTTAACTTCATTATCGTCCAGTTTTCATATTCGCTTAGGGAAAAGCGGATACTCTAAAACAATTAGCAAAGAAATTTCTCAGTTTTAATTGGATTTTCATATTACTTTTGAGGGAACAACTTAATCTTTGGCTCATCCAAACTAAGCACAGTAATATGATCAGCAGATAAACAAATATTTAATTCAATTTATATTTATACTCTAATATCTAAAAAGAAGCTGAAGAGAAAATTTAGAAATACATTTATAAATATATTTAGACTCTGAACTAAAAGTTCAAAGTCTATTAGGTTTGACGAAAGCGAAATGTGCGTAACAGGCAGAAGGAGGCGTGGCAGACCCTATAAAGTATATATATTCTTGATCAGCATCAACAGCCGAGACGATATAGCCATGTCCGTCTGACCGTCTGACCGTCTGTCCGTCTGTCCGTCTGTATGAACACCTAGATCTCAGAGACTATAAGAGCTAGAGTAACCAAATTTGGTGACAACACGTGTATAGTTTGCACGCAGATCAAGTTTGTTTTAGATTTTTGCCACGCTTTGCCACCAATTGATTTGTCAGCATAGTTTTCATAAGCATCTCAGTAAAAACAGACGCGCGCTGTACAGTTACAGTTATACGTGTATACACAGCAACGCGCAAAAAAAGTAACGGTTGTTTGTTTTCCCTTTCGCTCTTGCGCGCTCACTCACTATTGCTGCTCTCTTCCAAGAACGAACGATAATGAGTTGAACATTGCTTAAGCTTATTTGGCTTTAAATTAGTTTTATATTTCCTTTATTTTTTTTGCTTTCCCCGATTAGTTCAGAGTCTACCACAGACGTTGTACGACTGTAGCTGCCTGACTTGTTTTGAGTAACTCGAGTTTGTCAATGCTGATCACAGCATATCTCCAAGTCGAGCATTTTATGTGCTCTGCTGTTAGCTTTATGAATGGAATTTCTTTTGGAATAACATTCAGAGATCTTGCCAAATTCTTTTCAACTGATCAATCTCAGTTTGACAACTATTTTTGCAGCTACTTATGTTGAGTTCCGAGAAAGTATTATTAGTTCTAGCAATTATGAGGCGTTTTTAAGCTGTGATATTTGTTATTTGCTGTTATCGTTTGCTTGTTGGATTTTGCCCATTGTTTATTGTGACAAATTAATAATTCGCACCATGTCATTTATCAGATTGCATTATGAGCTATTCTGTTTGTTTACCCTAACAATTATGATATGCATAGCAGAAACACAATCTAAGTCGCAATTGCTGTTCAAGTTGAGCGTGTGGAAAAGCAGTTTACTTAAGAAAAGTGCTACTCAAAAATTGAGAATAGCAAATAAATTCAAAGTGCAATTCAGACGAAAGAAACTGCAAGTGAAATACGTTGAGTTTGATTTGAATTCTCAACTTTCCCCAACTCAGACACCCATAAATGCAAACACCTTGAGAGTTTGTGGTAAAAAAAAGAACATTATATATTTATTATATGAAACATTATTGTTTTTACATGTTGTCAGCAGCCAAGCGATGCTCATTGTAGCGTATAGGATATGTAAGTGCGTTGCCCTTGTCCCAAGAGTAGAGTTCCTGAAACGAAACTCAAATCAATTCAAAATCCTGACAAGCTTTCGCTTTGGTCTTGAATACACACCACGGTCAAGGGATTGTAGCCAACTGTGGTCGTGTAGCTGAAGGGATTCGAGAAGGGCAGATTGGCATTGAGCAGTTTGCCCTTGTAGAGATCGACCACATAGCGTATCTGGGTGTTCTTGTCGGTGCCCGAGTCGATGGCATACAGATTCCCGCAGACAATGAACATTTCGCCGAACTGCTTGTGGTCCAATGTGATATTGAAGTTGTACTGCATTCTCAGAGTCTCAGCATCCAACTGGAAGATTAGGCATATTCATAGATAGACATATACTCTAGACATATCGGAATAATATAATAACCTTGGCCACGAGCGTGTTATTGGAGTCGTGTGTGCTGTAGATCACCCAGAGACCCACCTCATCCACATTGAAGTCCATGAAGTTATGATCCGTTGTGTAGAGTCGATTGCCAGCACTGACTCCTGCATAGGGCAATTGAACGCCTATCGCAGGAAAAGATGCAGTTACCAGATAATGTTATCAGTTTACCCCATGATTACTTACTTATCTTCTTGGAGGTCGTCAAATCTAGCTTGACCACCAAATCTGTGTTCTTTTGCTGATAGTAGAAGGAGCCATTATAAACGACATGTGCGTTGCCCTGACAAGTGAACGGCAAGAAGATCTTGAGTTACCTTCGATAAGTGAAAGAATGTCCAATGCTCTCACCTGAAATCCCTCCGATATTTCGTACTTGTGCCTGGGCACACTGTTCATGCGATACTGTATGCGTGTGGAGAACTCAAATAGATTAAACGCATCATTCTCATTCGTCACAAAGGTCTTCTCCCTATCAATGTCTCGGGGGGCGGCATCACGCAACCAAGAGCCAAATTTCTCATTCACAACCTTGTGGAAAACGGGTTTTCCAACCGCGTACAGATAACAAGCTGCATATGAGATATAAAATCAGATAATGTTAACTACTATATAGAGAGTGAGTTCTATTGATGTGCTTACTCTTTGCACGCTTGGGGAGACCCGGATAGCTGCGATTGCCCGTGGGCTGTATCTCAAAGTTGTTCAATATGGAATCCTTGCACTGGTACAAGCTGAGGGGGTGGAGAGTAAAGAGCGTTACTTTAGTTAATTGTTTAGGCAGTTAGTTAGAGTCTACCTTGGATCGGGACACTGATCACAGACGGGACATTCACTCTCGGGTGGTCGCTGGCCATAAACCTTGACATTGTTGCCCACATAGGGTGTCTCGCTGTTGGGATCCTGAGCTGTAAACCGTAAAGGTCATTCTCTAGAGAAATCTCCAGTTAAGATGTCGACTTACGTGCTATCTCAAAGTTGACCATGGTGGCATTAAGCTCATTGCGTGCCACACAGTGATAGTAGCCAAAGTCATCCTTACGCAAGTTACTGATGGTCAAACGCATCGAGGTCTTGAAGCTACAAAAGAGCAGGAAATGTAGACAGAGTGTAAAAGAATGGCAAGGGGAGAAGAGATGAAACTGTTGACTCACCCATCGGGATAGGACTCGATGCGGTATTTGTCGCTGGGATCAAGGATCTTGCCATCGTAGGCACGCTCCCAGTAGCGTATGGCTTCCGGGAAGGCCTCCACCTGACACTCCAGGGTAGCGCTGCTCTGATACTCCGCGTAGATCATCTGCCGATAGACGGATATCATGGGTGCGACTGTGAGAGAGGAGAAAGCGGACACATTAAACAACGGACAACTCTCGCATCACGCCACAAATAATACTTACAGTGCACCTCGACAAGAAATGTGGCATTTGCAACCGGTGCAATGCCGTTGTTGGCGTGGCACGTGTATGCGGCCATTTGGTGACGCGTGATGTTCGTGAACTTGATAAACTGTCCACTGATGGAGCTCACTGGGTGGCGTAAATGTTTGTTCGGTTAGTAAACGATTGTTCATGCCACATGTGGCAAGCATACTCACACTCTATGCCATTCACATTGATGGTGCGTCCGTCGTCCCGACGCCACTCCACCTGCGGCTGTGGATTCCCCGTTGCCGAGCAGCTCATATTCAGGGTCTTACCCTCCTCCACAATGACGCTGCGTCGGAAATTGGGTGCAGTCAAGTCTAGATCAGGAGCAAGAGTTGCAGTTGAGCAATTGAGGAGTTGTTGTGTAGAATGTAGTGTCTCACCTGTTATGGAGGGCGGTATAAGCAGATCATTGGAGGCACTACCATTGGGGTACTGCACTTTCCATGTATTGATGCCCGGTACACCCGGTGTGCCGTTGGTTCCCGGCTTGCCAGGACGTCCGCGTGGTCCAGCAATACCTGAAGTCAAGGCAAGTCAAGGCTAGCTTGCGAGTCGATATCTCCATAAATTGTGTGCTCACCCTTTAGTCCCCGCTCGCCGGGTGGGCCTTGAGCACCCTTTGGCCCTGTTATGGACATGCCATCCTTGCCGTCTTTGCCGTTAAGCCCATCCTCTCCGTTGCGACCTGGTAGCCCATTTTCGCCATCGGCGCCCGCACGACCCGGCACACCGTCCAGTCCCGGCTCACCTGGCACACCGTCTCTACCATCAAGGCCTGCCCTGCCTATGCTACCGGCATCTCCCTTAGGTCCACGTGGTCCCGTTGCGCCTGGTTGACCCACACCATTCTGACCGGGAATGCCAGGCAAGCCGGCATCGCCACGATTGCCCTTGGGGCCGGGTATGCCAGGAAGTCCTGGAGGACCTGTCGGTCCCTTGGGTCCCACTGCACCCGGTAGCCCATGCGGTGCTGGCGGGCAATAATCCTGCGTCCCCTTACAGAACCCTGTGATAATCTTCTCAGGCACGCGACAATATGTGTTCAGGTAGATCCATTCATCCCCACCTGGTGCCGCACCCTTCAAGCCGGTTCGCTTGCGTATCTCCGTGTCCTGCTCCTCCAACACCTTGCGGTGATTCGGGTTGAAGAACTCAATCACTGTGTCTGCTGCAAATAATAAAATATCATTTAGTTCCAAACTGTTGAACCGGTTCCGTCTGCTGCATTCGCTTGCCGTGCATGGAGGCGGGTGACGATGAGGCGATGTCCCTCCGAATGCGTTTCCCATCTGACACATGACTCAGGAAATTGTCGTTCATCTTGCGCTCGTTCCGGACAACGCTAATGCCCAGGCTGCTCGGTTGCGCTGTGGTTGTGCTGCAAGGGGGTTGAAGAGGAGGGACAAGTAGTGAGTGAACTGGAACTGGAACTGGAACTGGAGCTATAACTATAAGCTAAGCCAGCTAACACATTTAGGTTCAGCATTGAGGTTAGCAGCAAATGTATTAGACTTGGAACTAGTTGCGGAACTAGTTCAGGGATTGCAAGCTTTATTGTATAATTGAAAAACAGATTAAGCTTAATGAGATTGTTGAAAGTGGGGACTTAGTTCAAAATGAACTAGTTCATGAACAAGTTCCAGATCTAGTTCCGTTACTTTTAGGCAAAATGAAATAACTAAAAGCGCAAGCAAAATAGGATGAGAAGGGGAACTATTTTCGATACTAATAATGAAGCTAGTTCCGGAACTGGAACACTTCAAATGAATAAGAACACAGAAAGTACACAAGTCAGCTGGAACTTGTTCTCGCTTACCCCACATCCACGGGATAATCCCGCTCCATGATCTGCATGACCATCGCCCGCAGCACATGCTCCGATCGCAACATTTCATCCTGGAACTGGGCGTGGAACGCCCTCTGGTTGAGCATCGCTGGCCTCGGCGAATCCTCGAGCGATTGGCTGTGCGTAAAGAAGAGAATGGCGAGGGTAGCCAGCATGAGAGTGAGGGCGCCCAGATAGATGTAGACGAGGACGAGGGAGGTGCGCACATTGGCGCCAGCGTCGAGCTTATTGATGCAGTTGCAGGCACAGTTGCAGGGCTCGCATGCTGCCACCGAGTGGCGCTGCGACTGTTGCATGTGTTGGCAGCTCTCGCATTTATTCCCCATGGGGGATGTCGTTGCCAAAGCGTTTGCGGTTCTTGTTGTTGCCTCCGTCGATGGGCTTGGGCCATTCAAAAGCATATTGGCAACCAGCTGTGTTGTGGAATCTGTTGTCTCTTGGGATGTGCGCTCTCTTGCCGCAGCCGCTGCCGTTGCCTCCTCGCGATGCCTCTTCGAGTTGTTGTGCAGACTCTGATTAACTGCGAGTAACATCTTTGCGAGCGCTCTTAGCACCTGTTCGATGGCATTAATTGAATTTGAATCAACTTCTTTGATTTATGGCCCACAAGTGCTGGCCAACTGAAAGCGAATGAAAATATAAAATGTAGAAATCCAAATCGAAATCGAAATCGAATTTGAAATTGAAATGAATATGGAACCACTGGGTGGTTCGCTCTTATTTTTAGAACATTCAAGTGGGCGCTCTATTTATACAGTTCAGTTCATGATACTATTCATGTGTTCAGGCGTTCATGTGTTCCTAGGCATTGCCACTAAGAATTATTAAATAAATATGCCTTATTTTCCAGACGTCACCTCCTCAAGCCACTCGCACCACCCAACCAACCGCACACAAACACACACACACACACACACACACACACAGACTACTAGACGGTGTCCAAACATTAAAGTTGTGAAAGGAAAACAAACTAAGTCAACAGCTTGATAGCGCTGTGTGTGCTGCTGTGTGTGCTGCTGTGTGGTGCTGTGTGGTGCTGTGTAGGGCAGGTGGTTCGTCAAATGCAAAAAGTCATTAGGCTTTTCGTGAATTTACTCAGCACGTTATCAAAAACATTCATTCGGGGATCTATCAAACTATTTCTACGTACTTGTATACATAAGTCCCAATGCGATGCGTTGCGATTTGATTTGACTTGGTTTGATTTGATGCGTTCAACAACTTTTCTACACTTGCTGGTCACACTGTGGCTGTGTGAGCGGCACACCGAGCAAGAGCGAGACAAAGAGGGAGAGTGCGAGAGAGAGAGAGAGAGAGAGTAATAGAAAAAGAGAGGTGGACAGAGCGTGTGCGTGTATCTGTGTGAGAGCGTAAGAGTGAGAGACTGTCAAACCGAACGCGTTGCCGTCTAATTTCCGACTAAACTTTGCTGTGCGACAATTTTCCATAGCGGCGCTTCTTTCGCCGGCATTTTGCTATTCCCAAGAGTGTGTGTATGTGCGAGTGTATGCGAGCGTGTGTGTGTGTGTGTGTGTGTGTGCCTGGTTTTGTGTTCATAAGAGAGCTAACAGTGCATAGCCGCAACTTCAAAGAGAAAGCTACAGCTCAAGTTGTTGGCCCCCCCACACATGCCAACTAACTGAATATTCAGGGCATATTTCAGCACACACATTGTGTGCTTTAAGAAATTCAAGAAACTACATTAAACATTTCATTGCAAGCATAATAATAGAGTTCAAGTTATAAACACCTGACTCCCATTCACACACACACAGATAGAGACAGAGAGAGCGAGAGAGAGAGCGAGAGAGAGAGAGAGAGAGAGTTAGAGGCAAGTGTTGCTCTTCTGGGCCGACGCATGCGCACAGTTGTCTTCACATTGCGGCAAGGGAGCCAATGTGTCCAGGTGCGGGGCAGAAAGTGGGGCAGGAAAGGCCGCAAATAACAAAAACAACAAACGCACATGTTTCTCCCATTGCAACAAAATATTCGCTTCATTAGGCAGAACCAACAATGACGAATATGAATTCAAATGAATGCACCAATCATATGGGTACTCGCTCCCATTCAACGAATATGATGGAGCTCTCAATGCAGCTGCAGTTGAGGAGATTGATTACAATGCATTCTAGCCAAGACTATAGACCTTTCAATTACATATTACTGTAGAGACAATGCCAAATATTGATAGGGAGTCAGTTTAAACTGTCTTCACATTGAAGCTGATTTATGTGTCCACATAAAAGACTTCTTGTTGTAAAGTTATTACGGAGACATTTCATATTCCAAGTAACTATTAACTATGACAACTTCACGCATACAAGATGCTGTAAATACTTAGCCTTAAATTTGTATATAAATAGCGACTCGATTTGCTTCAATTTTCCCCGTCTGTGGATGAGGATTATTCTATGAAATGGTTGCATAAATTTCACTTAAATTTCGAGCTGGGAAATCGCTTTTGTTAGTTAAGCAAACTTTCCACTGATGGGTAGAAGTTTCCTTAAACAGAATAGATATTTTCTGCAACACTTTAAAGCACCCATCAAGAGCTGCATTCAACATATTTCCGTTCCTTCTACACTTCTTAACGAAATTCCGAATTTCTGCTGTATTTAAAATTGCAACTTTCTAAGAAATTTCATCAAACTTAGTAACTGTGCAGCTTTTATGTTAGTTTTTCAAGCAACTAATCTCATCATCGCAGAGTTTGCTCAATCTCTGGTCTGCTTGCTGCATTGCTTGCGCTGCTGTAGTTTACACTTCATTTGCATTTCTTGAGCAAAGCGTTTCAGCGAATTCAATTTCCATTAGCCAAAATACATACAAAAACGGTGGTCAAAGTCAATGAGACGTGAGAAGCTCGTTAACTTGTGCCAGCAGCAACAAATCGCAACAGCAGCAGCAACAATGAATTCCTTTCTTACATACATAATCATTTGCGGGGGAGGAGAGAAACTTCTTAGCTTACTTTAAGGCAAGGTAAGAGCATATCAGCACTCAGCCAGCTGAGCCAGGGGACAAAGGCCGGCCCAGAGCAAAGGTAAACAGCAACAAGAGCAATAGCAGCAACAATTTGCCATTTGCTAGTCGCAATTTGGCAGCTGAATCAGTTTTCAGCAGCAGCAGCAGGAGCAGTAGCCAAGTGGCGATGTCATTGCCAATAAGCCGATTATGTTTATGCCAAGCAACAAGCCACAGCAGCAGCAGCAACAACTTTGACAGCAACAGCAACAGGAACTGTTTCAGCTAAAGCCACATTGAGGCAAATAATTCAAATGTCAAGCTCTTGGCCTTTGAAGTGTCTCTTAAAGAACAACGAGAAGTGGGAGAAAGAGAGTTAGCCAGTTAGCGAGTTAGCGAGTTAGCGAAGGGGAGTGTGTAAGTGACAAATTAAATGACTAACTGACAAAGTCAGCAAATGACCAAATGCGCAAATGGCCAAATGGCCAAATGGCTCAAACTCAAGCTCCTTGAATTAGTATAAGCCAACGAGCGACAAAGTTGCGTATGAGTAATGCCAGGCGAGCGAGGGAGTTGAATTAGTTAAACAATTTTATAGCTGCTCCAGGCGCATTCTCAACTTGATTTTATGACTCCAGCAGCAATTACTTTAAATTCATTCTAGAAAACAGAACGTAAACTGATATGCCAAACACACATTTGTTTATCCCCGTAACAGAACTTTTCGGGGGTCTTTTCGTATGTATTCACATAAATAAAAATAAACTAATGTCGTATTGGATTTATTCTCTCTAAACAGTTATCAGAAAACTTAGCTTGGGATAAACCTTAACTCAGCTCTGCATTTACTCAGTTTTCTTGAGCTTTAAGCTTTGTTTAATGAACCTAAAAATGCTTTAATGTGCTTTGAAAGCTCCCTGTTTGTAACTTAGTAGACGAGCAGCAATTGAACTGAGCAATAACTTGTTCGTTAAGCTTTTAGCTTTCAGTATTGCTATTACCTCAAAGCACTGCTTTAATGCGCTTATAAAGCTCATTGCTTTTGTGCAATGACATAGTTTTCCCTCAATCAAAGCTTTAATGCGCTTTGAAGCTCTTGGCTTCGTTTGAGATTAACTCTCACCAAAAAGTATAAAGTAATCAATCAGAGAGCTGATTACCCAGAATATCAAAGCTTTAATGTGCTTCTGAAGTTTCTTATTTGTGTGTAATAGTTCAATGGCAAGCTATTAAGCAAACTAAAGTAGTTTGATATCAGTGAGCTTAATTTTAATTCTAGCTAGACAAAGCTATAAGGTAC
Source organism: Drosophila macrospina (assembly GCA_035042075.1). Classification (NCBI taxonomy): domain Eukaryota; kingdom Metazoa; phylum Arthropoda; class Insecta; order Diptera; family Drosophilidae; genus Drosophila; species Drosophila macrospina. Next base: position 6,857,814 of record JAWNLW010000340.1, read on the forward strand.
TTTTAAAGCAAAAGCAAAAGAAAAATCGGACTCGCCCAAACTTTGTCCATGTGCTTGAGCTTTTGGTTCCTATAGCGCGTGATTTGTCTTCATCCACAGCTTAAATGTGGTTTTAATGCTATTTGTTAATTAGTTTGTAAGATGGCTCAAAGCTGAAAGTAAACTAATTGAAAACTGCTAAAGTGTTGTAAGAAAACTATTGTTGATGTTGCGTTAATTGGAAAATCCAAAAGCTGCCTTTACGTCTTGAAATTACAATTGAGCTCAATGTGCATTATTAAGTGGCTCTTTGGATGCTGTTTTAGCAGGTTTACTTCAAGTGCAGCGAGTCGAGAAATTAGCAAATAGATTCTCAGTGCGTATTTGAACAAGTTCACAGTCTAGTTGATCTAGTGGATCTGAATATGAATCTATACATTAGTTTGTTCAACTCATTTGAAAGGACACTCCCAAGTGCATGCTTATGCCATTTGCCTTCTCTTCTCCTTCTCATTCTCCTTCTCCTTCTGCATTTTCTTTTACTTCGCTCGTTGTTAAATGCCTTGATTGGCGCTGTGGGCGTGGCAATTGAACAGCTTAAATATTCACACGCCCCGTTGCCATGCCTCGGCGTATTGAAAAAGCGTCGCTGCCTCGCTGAAGGAAATTTCGACATCGCATCGTTTGGCGTTTCCTTTTCATTTTTCACTTTAATTTTTCTATTTTTTGTTTTTTTTTCTTTATTTTTTTTTTTGCATTTTTCCTCTTATTTTCTTTTCTTCTGCATCGTTTTTTTTTTGGCTTTGCTCGTTTAGTTCGTTTGCAATTTCTTTGCATATTTATGAGGGCGACGTCGACGTCGACGTCGAAGTCGAAGTCAACGTCGTTGCTGCTGCTACTGTTGTTGGTGTTGTTGGTGTTGGTGCTGGTGCTGCTGATGTTTGGCGCTGTTCAATAACCCACAGGAATGTGAAATGGTGCGGAGTAGGTGGGGAATCGCGGTGGGGCGGGATGATAGACCAGGTGGGGTAGCTGAGAAGCTGCTTTGAAGGATCAAGAGTTTCGGCAGAGCGCAGACAATAAAATAAAAAGCAGCAGGCGACAGCGAGAACTGAGAACTTCCAAGTGTGGCACGTAGAAGCTTCCTGAGCCGGCAGTGCAGCATTTTTTATTGCTAAACACACACACACACTCACAGAGACAAGCTAGAGACACGCAGCTACTGAGACGTGGACACCGTAAGCAGCTCATGAATGTCTGTCAGTGAATGTTGAGGGAGGGCAGGGGGACGGTGAACGGCAACATCAACTGCCGCAGAAGCCGAGCTAACTTGAGCCGATGCGGGCCGAAGTGAGCCGACAGATAGCGAATGCTGTGCACGTGCTCGCTGCTGCTGAGCAACAAATGCCGACGATTCGCTGTCAACGTCAGCGTCTGCGTCGCAGTCGCAGTCGTCGTCGCCGTTGGCGTCAGTGTCAGCGTCAGCATGAACGTTAACGTTAGCATTGCCTGCAGCATTCAAAACGAAACTTGTTGAAATTCCGAAAAAATTAAGCTCTGGAAGTTCGAAAGAGAAAGCTTCTTTAGCTGCGCTTTCACTGTGTCCAGCTTTGTTTGCATTAGCTTTCACATAGATGGCGCTTTGCCTGATGTGACGTCATGGGCAAGCTCTTGTCCTCTGTTGAGCTTAATGACGTCATTGAAAGCTCTGCTGATGATCGACATGCATCAGAGTAGCTTTCACTTGAAGCACATAAACATAAGCGCACCGCCAAAGCGAAAGCTGCTGACGTCACAGTTGCCCTAGTCGCTGTCGCAATAGTCTTTCTAGTACACTTTGACATTGTGTCAATGTTCCTTGAACTTTGGCACACTGAAAGAGGTCACGAGGTCAGGCACACTGCAATGCTGTGACGTCAAGGCATAACCTCCGCATTCGGTGCCATCATCATCATCATCACCACTATGATAATCATAACATAAGTACACTTGATTAATGTCAATTTCTCTTTTTCTCTCCCTCTCTCTCATTGCAGGTGAGTTTTGAACCAACCTAATCGTATCATCGCCATAACCTTAACGAGCTGAGCAAATGCTATGAGAGAACGCAATGTGCATGCGGTTTGTGTCTAGGCTAACACTAACAAGAGTTCACAATAGTCAACAATTTGACTGTGAATGATACGAAAATTCTAATACCATTTGTATTCCTCTGCTTATTCAATTCATTTCATTTCACTTCTTCTGAAGTTTTTTTTATCTATTTCTGGACTTAGATATATTTCTACATTTTGAAGAGCTCTTAATCATCTTTAATTGACAGTTTCTAAAGCAATTTCTTTTCTTTTTTGATACTTTATTGATTTCCCTAGAGTTTTAAGATCTCTTGAGAATTTTTTTTCTTTGCAGCATTTTATGAGGAATTTTAAACATTTACTGATTCTTATGATCGACTATTTGTTAGGAATGTTGTAATGATGCTTATGTTACAATTTTTAATAGGAATGAATGGAATGGAACAGAGGCGAATAATTATTGCAGCTTAAACGGGATTTACTTTGTTTAGAGTAATGAAATTAAGCAAAAATGTTCGTTTCTTACATTGGAATAGAATTAGAAAATAGAATTAGAATTAAAAGTAATATTATAGTTCATTGAATTAATAATATAGAACAAAAGAGAACTCTTTATATTTTATAGAAGTATATAGAATAAAAGAAAACAAAAGTGAAAAGTTTCTTTTACGAAATGAGAACACAACTCAAGGTTTACTTCTTAGAAACAACGGAATGAGAACATACCAAACATTTTGACTGATACAAAATCGAGAACAACCTCATAGGTTGCTGAGCAACATGTTGCCGAAACATGTTGCTATGAAATGTTGCCGATGCTTTGGTCTGTCGGCTTTCATTTCTCACTGTCACTCGGCACTTTTAGGAGGTTATTGTGTCAATGCTGACGTCACAGTTGAAGCAATGGGTTAATGGGGTGGAGAGGGGTGCACTGATTGTTGCATGATTGACGCTACTGTCGCCTGTGCTCAAGTCCACCTGCTGTTGTGCATCAATCGCCGTGTGCAGATTGATCGATCAATCAATCAATTCAGCACTTGGCGCATAAACAAATCATCAACAAAATGCCCAACAAGAAAAAAAAAGTCTCAATTCAACAGAGAATTGTACAAACAATCGCGTTCACTGTCCCTAGTTTTCCCGCTCCCCTCAGCCAGCTCTTGACCACGTCTCGGTCTCTGTCTTGGCCAACTTAGCGCTGCATAAGATCAATTCACGCCGCTCGCCCATCGACAATTAGTTACTCGATTAAGTGAGGGGTGGCGAAACACAACACTCCCTCCTTTCCCCCCCCCTCCCATTTTTCCTCTTTCCCACTCATCCGACAATTGGACTACGCTGGCCTAGCAATGCCTTCAAAAAGTTGTTTGGCTAAAATCACTTTTCTGGCAAAAATCAACAGCAATCAATCGGCAATACTTGGGCCTTTAAAACGAAAACGAAAACGAAAATGAAAATGAAAATGCATTAAAATTATTCTTGGCATTTCTCTACCCATCCCCCGCAACTCCCCTTGCCGTCGTTCTTGGGTTGATTTGGCTTTTGCTTTTCAAACAAATAAAGAGGCACATTAAAAGCGATATTGTCGACAATTGACGAAAACAAGGCAAGAACTTTGCTATCTATGTGCCAGAGTATCTATGTATCTAAGTATCTATGTATCTAAGTATCTAAGTATCTAAGTATCTGCGTTTCTGCGTATCGCAAGTATCTCAGCCGATGGCCGCTTTACGCAATCGTCTTGAGAGAAAAGCGAAGGAGAAGCGAGTGAAGGTCTCGTCTGGTGCTCATCCTATTGTTATTAGTGATAATTGTTGCTGCTGTTGTTGTTGTTGTTGTTAACGCCATAAAACGCATTAATAACTAAGTAAGATATGCTGAAAGATTTAGCTGGAAACGGCACTTAACTCTCCCCCTCTCTCTCTATCTGTCTCTCTCTGTCTCTGTCTCTGTGTGTCTGTTGCGCTGCCTCAACGTCATCATTAGCCTCATTACGATCATAAATCTATATAGCTATACACAGCTCTTCCTCTTTGCCGCCAGCTGACGTTGTTTGCCATCCAAAAACAGCTACAACAAATTTATTTTACGAGTTTATCGAAATAAATAGCGCAGAAATGCATTTTGTGCAATTTCTATAATTGCAATTGCATCGTTGTTGCTGTTGTTGTTGTTGTTGTTGTTGTTATGCATTCCATTGAAGGCCAATTTCTTATCTTAGCCAACAACTAGTTGCTAACTTTTTTCGATTAACTATTAAACTTTGACCCTGCGCTGCAGTCGCTCTCTGTCTTATTTTGGCAGATGTTCAAAACTTTACTCGTTAGCGACATTTACTTATTCACAGTCGAAAGCACTTTGTGTAATCGATAGTTTTCGCTTCTGTTTTACTTTGTTGTTGAAATCTCACATTTTAAATACTTGAAATATTTTCATTCAGTTAATAACATTAAAGATTGCTGTATTCTGTATTCATCCAAAGGCCTTTCAACTTGATTATGCTCATTCAGTTTTGAGTAGCTGCGAAGGCAATGTTCTAATTACTTCATTTAATTGAAGTTGAAAATATGTTTAGCACAATGTTTTGTTGAAACAACTTAAATTTGGGGCTGTGTAGTTCTTGAGTTCTTGATTTTTAAATTGAGAGAACTTAAAGCAACTCTGAGTAAAAATCAAATTGGAAATATGCTGATGTTATGATAATTATAAACAATTACATATCCGCTGTTTTCTATGCTGAACTTTGTTCATTATGCTGATTCTAAAAACTTTTAAAATTATATAAACATTGCATATTTAGAACAAATAAAAACGTCTCATATTTAACAATTCTTTAATAATTATTGCTTTTGCAATTTAATTGTTATAGGATAATTCTGTTTTGCCAACATAAACTTCTTCTAAGTTTTCACACATTCTTTTGCACTATTAAAATATTTAAATTTATAAAATATATATAAAATCAAAAAATGTGCAAAAATGTGGAAAAATGTAGCCAAACGTTGTAGGGAAATCGTTGTATAAATTATAAATTAAATTCTATAAAGAAAACTTGTAGAATTATTGGAAATGTTTGCAGCTCTTTGCGGAATTGCGGAATTAACAATAAATTTGATTGTTATTGAACATTTCATTAATTGGTTGCACAAGAGACAAGGCCGAGGCTGTGGCATGCAACGACTCAACTGCAATTCGAGACAGGTGGACAAGGCTGGCCACTGTTCCGGCGTTCATGCGTGCCTTCAATGCACGATCAACGTGTGGAATTGTGAACTGTGACTGAGCTGCCAACTTGCTTGAAAGTGCTGGCTAATATTGAACATATTATTGTATTAGAACTGCTCAAATACAGTAGCCGTTAACTAGTGGCTTGAGTTTTGAGTTGGGTTCGTGGTAACGCATAGCGCATAAACGCACCTCGAAGCGGTTTTAGCTGGTTTGTTTTGGGCCGATGGCCGTTGGCCGTTGACGTTTGTTGTTGCGGCTGCTGCAAAACAATTTGCGTGAAAAAAAAAACACTTTGCACACACAACGAGTCACACACACACATGCATACATGCACACCCACACACACACGCACACACACACATTCAGAGAGAAGCTGTGTTGTGTAGAGCGACATGCGCTGGATTTGCTCAAAACGTCGCAGTCGTTGCTGTTGCTGTTGCTGATGCTGCCCGGACCTCTTCCCCCTCTATACCTCCCCCCTCTCGCAGTGCCTCCCCCTCGCCCAGGGCAACGGCAGCAGCAGCGGCAGCCGTCGTCGCAGCGATCTTCAGTAACGCGCACGCCGGTGAACGCTTCGCACTTGCCCCACAATCGCAATCGGCCAACAATAATTTTCCAGTGCGTTTCCTTCATTTTCCTTTACTTTTCTTTTTTTTTTGAATATATTTTTTTGTGCTGTGCTGTGCTGTGTGTGTGTCGCGCGTGAATTGCCCAACGGTTTGTGCAGTGTTGATAATTCCAAGCAGGCGACGGCAATTAAGCCAAGCGAATGATGTGAAAAGTGTCGTCGATGACGTTGCCAACGTCTGTCGCCCCCGCTGGCCCCTGTTCCACATCTTGCAATTCCCTGTCCCTATGTACGCGTTTTCGTTTTCGTTTTCATTTTCGTTTCGTACGTTTCCATTCTCGTTCTTGTGCGTTGTCGTCTTCAGCAACATCTTCGTTGTCGTGTGGAATTCATGAGTTGCTGCGTCTTTTTATTTGTGATATTTTCAAAGTTTTCAGTTTTGTTGTTGCTGCTGTTGTTGCTGTTGAATATGTGAAAAATGTGTGCGACAAATGTTGCCTCTGCTTCGGCACCCTCCCCCTCCCCCCACCAATACCACACTCTTCCACCTATGCGTGAAAAATAAAAAAGAAAACACAGAGAAAATTGTCTCGTTTCGTTTCGTTTCGTTTCATTTCTTTTGTCATTTGAATTTGAATATAAATAAATATATATCTAGACTTTAGTCTATTCGTTGTCTCCTCCATAAATACGTACTTATATGTGGTATGCCCCCATCCCCCACACCACAGAATAGAGCAGCAACAACAGCAACAGTAACAGCAATAACAATATTACGTATACGTAACATAGAAATATATTTATTGTACAGCTCAGCGACTTGTGTGTGCTTGTGTGTGTGTGTGTGTGTGTGTGTGTCTGATTGTATATGTATATCCGTAGCTGTAGCTGTATATAGAGAGCAATAAAACGATCCCCTGAAAGCATCCAACCCCAGCCCGCCACACTGCTGTAAATACGTCAAGTACTTAGAATCTGATTTGTCTGAAGTGTTAACCCAAGTGGAACCAAGAGTGTGCGTTGGAGTAAGTTAATGGATCGCCTGTATGGCCCACATCACGACGACGCACGGCAGCTTAAGCCAAGCGCCAAGGTAAGGCCCCCCACCCACCTCTCTGCCCACCATTTGAATTTGAATCGTTGCCTTTCTTCAGTTCTCACACAGCTTCTTCGTCGCTGCTGCTGCTGCTGCTCTGCTGCTCTGCTTCTTCAATTGCTGCTGCTGCTGCTGCCTCCGTTGTTTTAGTGCATTAAAATTCATTTTATTATTTTCTAAATATTTACTTAGAAACGCAATATACCAAATTCCACATTTACGATTCGATTCGAGCTACCAAACAATATTTCCAACGCAATTTCGCCTATCCAACTATTTTTTGCTGTTGTTCTTCAGTCTTCAGTTGGCGGGGGCACAACTTATGGATGCTCTGCAAAGTTTCGCCTGCAAGTAGAAGCATTCTCATTCTCACATTTAATTGCTCTTCACTTTATTGCGTATACGTCGTGTGCTATCGCTTGTTATTGTTATTCATCAGAAATCAACAAAACAAAGCATAATTTATGTGCGTGTAAACAGTTTTCATATCGCTTTTGCTTTAAACACTCTTCACTTGTGGCGAGCTTAAGTGCGGTTGAACAAGGCATAGGCTACCTATAGGGTAGCACTTAGTTCGAGTTTAAGAAGTTTGTATTATTGTAGCAGAAGAGAACTTATCATTTGACAAGCTTAGAATAACTGATAATCATTTGAAATGATATTTAAGAGATGCATCACATTGTTTCTTAACTATTTGATTAGTGAGTTTAAATTTAAGCAGTAATTATACAAAGCTTAGACTGCAATATGTTTAATGAATGCCTAACATATTCACTTAGTTCAAGGCATCTTCAGTGGAAGCTCAACAGTTGCCTTGACTTGCACAGCATTGAAGCTGAGATCTTTAGTAAATGTTGTTGTTATCTAAGCTGATCTCAGCTTACTGCCAAAGAGAATTGTCTTGGTAGTAGAAATATGTCTGTGTTGACCATAAATTTGATTGCCAGATTAACTGAATAGATGGAAACTAACAAACTCAGTGCCATTCAAGGCAAAAGTACTTTTTGAGATTCGCTTAAATTTATATTCTCTTATGAGTAGAAATCCATTAAAGAGAGACAGAGAGAGGGAGAGAAGGAGAGACTGTCGTTAAGTTATTATAAATCAGACAAAAGACCGTCTCTCTCTGTCTCTCTCTCTCTCTCTCTCTCTGTCTCTCTCTCCCTCTCTCTGCCTCTCTCTCTCTCTTTCAACCTCTGCTCCTGCTTTGACCTTCTGCCCTACCAAGGCGATTGGCAAAACATGAAAGCACTGAATGTTGCATGCCTCTTTCCGTTGCGCGTTGAATGCTTTGCATATTTCTTGCTTTCATTGAGTCAATTGTGGCACTTGCCACTTGCCACTTGCCACTTGCGCGCTGACCTCCACAGCTCTTGACCAATGAACTTTGTCAATGTGTGCTGTGTGTTGTGCTGTGTGTGTGCGTGTGTGTGTGCCTGGTTGTGTTTTACAGTTATGCTTTTCACTTGTCATCATCGATTGTCGCCTGCAGCTAATTAACGTTGCATATGCATAAGATGTTGGGGGCTAAACAGTGGAACAACTAGAGCTATGGGTAATATGGGGTAGCGTTGTATAGTGTACTTTTGTGTAGTGTAGTGTAGGGTAGGGTAGGGTAGGGTAACGCAGGGTAGGTAGGGGATCTGCGCATATTGTGGCCGATTATTAAGCACGGACAGCGGTCGAGTGTTTCGGCCTTGAGTGTGGCTTAAATTGCGCTAACATGCGCGCGTGCTTTCCCCCTTTCCCCTCTCTGCCCTCGCAACCCTCCCAACCCTTCATGCAACCGCGCCTTGTTGTTGGATCATTTCCATTTTGTTTGCATAGTTTTCGCATGTAAATTTGCATTTCGATTATGACAGACAACACTCGGTCAGCTGGTCAGTCATAATTCCAAGACCTTTCTCTCTTCTTCACTCTCTCTCTCTCTCTCGCCTTCGCTTTTGCTATCTCTCTCTCGCTTTCTCTGATTCTCTGTGCACTTCCGGTGACAAGGTTCTGTGTAGCAACCCTCGATGAGTTGAAAATTGAATTAGAAACATATTTGCCGATCGCTGTGCGCAACGATTGGAAAGCCGAGTCACAACATTGCATAGAACCCGTCGCATTCCCGAGCCCGTTGACAGCACCCGGATGCGAACCCGGGGCTCGACACTCAACACTACGTGGACTTCACTTTAAAGTGGCGCGCGCGCCCGTCCACATCACCGGGGTGCTCTGAATGTTGTTGTCGTTGTCATCGTTGTCATCGTTGCTCTTAATTGCGGTGCGGGGCGAGGCAATTAAACTACAAAGCTGGTGTCGGGAATTATGCACGCGGCGCCCGCGGTGCGTTCGCCAGCTGAGATGCGCCACAAGAAGAAGAGGTAGATGATTCAAGCAACCAGTTTGCCAGTTGCACTTCAATCGGGGCCAATCAAATCCGTTTGATAAATGCTCTCATTAAAGCCAGATTCGATCGATAGTGCGAAAGAGCGAGAGCTATGCCAGAGACTGTTTCGTTCATGTGAACACTGCGATTGTTGTTGCAATCAGTTTTACAAGTTTTTCATTTTGTTTGTTTGTTTGTGTTGTTTGTTTTTTTTTACATTTACTTTTTTTGCATGTGTTTGTCGTTGTGTCGTGCTTGTGGCCCAAACATCGAACAGGCAGAAGCAGTTCGTCATGCAGGATAACTTTAAGATGATGTAACTATATATCGATTCATTATACTCTATCTATGTAGTTAAGTATAAGCTCGACTTGATTAGAGCGCTTTTTGTTTGAAATTCTGTTGGAAATAAGGATGTTATCGAGTGATATCGATAAGTAATCGATAATTGGTGTCACTATTTTTGTTGGAAATCTGATAACGACAATCAAAACGCTTGATTTTCAGACTTATCGACTTATTTCAGCTATCGATATATCTAAGCATGTTATCGATAAGTGTCATCTGTAATGCAAGCCCACTTTAAGAATTCATTTCTCTCTCACGCTGATAGCCAATTCAATTATTAATCAACTTTTGTTGATTTATCGATATTATCAATCGATATTAAAATGTTATCTTTCGATACTTAATGATCAAGTTCAACTATGGACAAACGTAAATTCGAGTTGCTTAACATTTCGCTTCTTTTTTATTGAGCAACACTGCAATGAAGCATTTACCAACACTATGTCTATCGAAAATATCAACACTGATCTGCTGTTTATAATAGTGTAAGAATAATGAATACTTTCTTCAGTTGATAATGATTTAAATACTCTAAATCACAAAGCGTTTATTGAAGAACAGCCAATAGTGCTATTGACGCTGCCCAACACTGTTAATATTCAAATATGCAAACTATTTGCATTTCTTGAATAGCTAAACTGAAATCTCAGTCAGTCCACACAGAGCTTCATGAACGTAGCACAATTTGCTTGAGACTTTAGCTGTAGCTGTAGTTATGCTAGTTGTAGTTAAACTTGAGTGTCTCCCACCCAACTTTGGGTGGGGGTGTTGGGAGGCAGCTGTCAGGGGAGAAGCACAATGACTCGACCGCAGCTGAAGTTGCTGGCGGAAATGTCAGGCGGCACGAAAGAATTCCATCAAGTAGCGCTGCGAGCACCAAACAGGGGGAGCAGTCCGAGAGAGAGAGAGAGAGAGAGTGGGGGGAGGGGGTGGCGGCACTGAGAGTATGTCAAAGGAATCTTGCTCGCTTTGGGGGCCATCAAGCAAAATATATATTTGGTAGTCCAGCCAGCGTCGCCGTCGACATCGACTGCGTTCACGTCTTTGTTTTGTGCTTTTTTTTTCGCTTAACGAAAATTTTTAATTGATTTGCTTGTTTTTCGCCTTCACCGTGGCCATGACCAGCTAGCCGACAACCCAGAGAGTCCCCACCGCCCCCTCCCCGGCATGGCCTCCCTAAACCTCTCAGCCAACAACCTATAGCCAAACGCCCGACCGCTCGCTCGTCTGCTCCGACCGCCCCCGTCTCTGTCCGTGTGTAGCTTGTTTTATGGAACACACACGCAAACAACTGTAAATTGCTTGTGTGTGGGAAAAGTAGGCAGTAGTAGGGTAGGGGTAGTGCCAGCAGGGAGGCGGTGGTTAGTGGGGAGTGGGGAGGCTAAAAGACGCCATCAATTTTGTTATTTTTAGCACGAAAATCGTTTTGCCATTGTGTGTGCTGCCTTATGACAGAATATCAAGAGCAACAGCAACCAACAGTGGGTAGAGCGGGGAGGGGGTTGAGTAGTAGAAGAAGGGGCACTATTTGTGCATATGTCAAATGCAAAGTGCAGCTGAGGACGAGACCCAATGAGGCAGCCTCACAGCGGGTGAGGCCATCTCCAGTTGATGATGATGATCCATTACAGAGCGCGGTTGGGAACTGAGAATTTATTTGTTTGTTTGTTTGCTTGACATGTCGAGTAGGCGAATAGTTGGGGAGGGGGGGGGGGGAATATAAAGGGGGCAGAGAGAGGGGGAGGGGGAGCTGTGTTAAGCTTAGCGATTTATTTGTCTCGTGTTGCTGTTGTGGCAACGCTGACAAACAAAAATTTGATCAATACTTTTGGCTACCTCTCTCCAACTCGCTCTCCCTCTCGCTCTCTCGCTCTCTCTATCGCTCTCGCTGTGTGTCTCCTTGTGTGTCCTTCTCCCCGCTTGGGGGTAAGAGTGACCCATGCAAAATGCTCAGCCCAAAAAGCAGGTCGTATATTCCACGTGCCGTGACTGCTGCCATTCTGCTTATTAGCCATGAAGGTTGCCGCTGTTTGTTGCCACAAATGCAAAGCGAAACCAACAACAATAATAACATATATATATATATATATATATATATATATATACATATGTATTCACTATGACACTGACAATTTGCATGGCCCACAGACAGCGTGTGTGCGTCGTATGCCAGCCATGATCTGGCCATGTTTTGGGCCACGTTGCGTATGCGTCATATGACGACGCCAGATTGCGCATGCGACGCGTTGTGCATGCAAAGCCCTTAGCACAGCACACCAGCTGTTGACCTCCGAGCTGTGTGTGTGTGTGTGTGTGTGTGTGTGTGTGAGGTCACAGTGCATACATTGTGGATAATCTGCGCGTCATTAGAGTCGCTGCCAAGTGACCATGGAGGCTCCACATTCGAGCCTATTTGAAAGTGCGAGTTGGCGATTTCATTGCTTGACAAACAAACAAACAATGTGACCATGGAGGACATTAATGACAGACTGGCATGCCAACATGTGTACGCGACTTGCATGTCTGGCAGGAAGGGGGGGCAATTAGTTCATTGGCAGCAAATTGGGGAGCTTTGTAGCAGCGAGTTAATTAACGAATAATGTGACCATGGAGGACGTGCATGACAAATGCATGATATCAAAATGAACATGCAAAGCGACAGCGATTACATTTAAAGTGAACCGAAGTTAACTCCATAAAAAAGAGTTTCTTTATGAATAAAGTGACCATGGAGGACGGAAGTGAGTGATTTAAAGTATGAAATGTAGAAGCGAATTGTGTGTAAGATATGTGTGAAAGCAGTGCGGCTGTTAAAGGGAAGATATTTAGTTTGCAATTAAATAAAGTGACCATGGAGGACACACGACCATTTGTAGGTGTGCGATGTAAAAGTGCGCGTGACGAAAGAGTGTTAATAATTATTGCAAAGAGTAACTAAAAATAAGTGAACTTAAAAAAAAAGTGACCATGGAGGACGAAAACTTATTGATATAAATAAATTAACACAACTATCAATAAATTCGATGTTACAGCTTGTGTAAACTATAAATACAACTGAACGAAGTTAACAACTGCACACATAATGTGACCATGGAGGACGAAAACTTATTGATTTAAATAAATAAACATAACTATCAATAAATTCGATATTACAGTTTGTGTAAACTATAAATACAACTGAACGAAGTTAACAACTGCACACATAATGTGACCATGGAGGACGTGCAAACAAACTTAAATTGTTTAATACAATTTAAAATAAGAGCATAAGTTTCGTTATATAACTGTAAAAGCACAGCTGTCTCTGTGCATTTGCCATTCAATATACCTCACTTGAGGCTGCGCAAGCTACAGGGTATAAATACGCCACTCAAAATTCATAAGTTTTCAATTGCGAATGCAGCTGCAATTGAGTTTATTAGCCAAGGAGAATATTTGTTATGGCTGTCTGAACTGTTTCATAAGGGGTTAAAGTATCATTGCCGCTGTCGTTGTCAGCAGCAGCAGCAGCAGCAGAGACAGCAGCAGCAGCGGCAACAACAATGACAGCGAATGTTGTTGACAATGAAGCGACACCGCGTGTTGCAGATGTTGTTGATTTTGAGTTGCGGCAGCAGATGCTGCTGCAGCAATTGCACAGAGCCAAAGTAAAAGAGAGAGAGAGAGAGAGAGAGGGAGAGAGGGAGAGGGAGAGTGAGTGTGAGAGGTAGAGAAACATTTATATTAATCGTTACACACACACAGTAGCAAAGTAAAAACTGTTACGAAATCAGCAAAAAAGGAAAGAGCAACTACAATGAGGCTGACGAGGCTGAGGCTGAGGACGAAGTCGTAGGGGGAAGGAGCGAGGAGCGAGTAACGATGAACGATGAACGAGAACTAAAAAAGCGGCTGCCGCACGAATCGCTAAATCCGAATTGAAATGTTGCCTTCTCGGCTGGCAGCAACAGCAACAGCAACAACAACAGCAACAGCAACAACACGAGCAACAATAATACATTAGTTACAGTTACAGTTTTTGTCAGAGTTCACGAGTTGCCAGCCGAGTTGGGTAGCCGAGTTGAGTTAAACTCGAGCGTGTGTGTGTGTGTGTGTGTGTGTGTGAGTGTGTGCTGCAGCAGCGCGGCATTTAGTTAAGTTAGCCATGAAGTGAACTCAACTGAACCGAAACAGTCCCGAAATTCAGCCCGAGCACGACAACAGCGTTTGTGTGTGTGCGTGTGTGTGTGTGTGTGTGTGTGTGTGTGTGTGTGTGTGTGTGTGCTTCAAGTGGTTTGTCTGCCGCTTTTGGCTTAGATTTCTGGCCAATTGTTTGGCATTTTTTGAAGAAGTCGCGACGCTGGCAGACAGAAAGCGCGCTCGATTCTCCTGGACTCAAACTCCGTCTCCGTCTCCGTCTCCAACTCAGCGACTCTGGCTCTGGCTCTGACGCTCGTCGGCCCAGTTAACAACAGCAGCGTGCGCCTTCGTGCGTGTGCGTTTATACACCTCTCTCTCTCTTTCTCTCTCTCTCTCGCTTGTGTGTGTGCGTGTGTGTGTTTGTGTGTGTTACGACTTCGTCGTTGCTGCTGCTGCTGCTGTTGGCGCTGTTGGCGCTGGGGCATTGTCAACGTGGCGGCACAGAGTTCATACAATTGTGGCACGCGGCGCGTTAAGCACGTGGCTCTGACTGATAACAGTGGCCAGTGGCAAGAGAGCTGAGCGTGTAGACCAAGTGAGAGACGGCAGCAGAGCAGCGCAGAGCGAGAGCGAGCGTGAGAGTGAGAGAGAAGAAAGCAAATCGCGATCCGTGCATATTTTTTGCAACATTTTTTTTCTTGTGCAATTTTTGTAACAACTTTCAAATCAAATACTTTAACGAGTGTGTGTGTGTGCGGGTGTGTGTGTGTGTGTCCAGCCTTATCAATGCACTTAACAACACTGTGATAAACAAGTGGCCTACCACAACAACAACAACAACAACAACAATTGTTTTGTTTTGTTTTTTTTTTCTGCTTCTGCTTGGTTCAAGTGTGCAAAGTGCAGTGGAAAATGACATGAAAATTCATGTGCTTATCAATTAAACTAAATAATAAAATAAATAACAAGCTTAAGCAATTCGGCAATCAATTTACATTAAATATAAATGCACAATTTTAAAAATAACTCAAACATTTTAGAGCAAACTTAATATCAATTAATAATAAATAATAAAAAATAATAAAAAATAATAAAAAATAATACAAAATAATAAAAAATAATAAAAAATAATAAAAAATAATAAAAAATAATAAAAAATAATAAAAAATAATAAAAAATAATTAAATATTTTCGCTAAGCAAATCAAATTAATCAAATAAATTAAATAAATAACATAAAAGTTTTATTAAATATATAAAATTATTGAAAACACCTAATAACAACAATTAATTGCACAATTACAACAATTTGATAAACATTTTGCAAACTTTTAACTAAACTAGAAGAAAAAGAGGAAGAGCTACGATTTATACACTGTGAGAAATATCTGCAAAATATATCAATAATTAAAAACAAGTGCAAATTATTGCTTAACAATTGGTTTCAACAATGAGTGCATCAAACGGCAATGGCAACGCCAACAACAACACCACAACACACAGCAGCAGCAATGGAAATGAGCAGCAGCAGCAGCCACGTGCAACCGTAACAGCAGCAGCAGCAGCAGCAACAACAACAACCACGGCAACAGCAACAACTGGCGGCAGCAGCAGCAGTCGTCAAGTTGTTGACGTGTCAACGGCAACCACGCCACGCCCAGCAACAGCACCAGCGCGCAGCAGCAACAACAATAACAACATCAACAACAACTATAGCAACAGCAACAACAACAACAACAACAACCATCAGCCGCATAGCAGCAACACCGCACCACAAGCCAGCAACAACAATTCCAGCAACAACAACAATGAGAGCAGCCACAGCAGCAGTCTCATTGTCAGCGGCATTGCAGCGACAGCAACAGCAGCAGCAACTCATGGCGGCAGCAACAGCAACAGCAACAGCAGCAGCAGCAACAACAACCACATCTATGTGAATCCACATAGCTATGACAGCAGCACCGCCGGCAGCGGCAGCGGCAACATCAGTGGCTCCACAGCGGTCATGTTGCCGCTGCCACTGACATTGCAACTGCTGCCCGACAGCAATCAGAGCACCAGCAATGGCCTCAGCCTCGGCGCGATCAGTCGCCCCGCCACATCCACCACGCTGAGCACCCTCAATACATATCTGTTCCCATGTGGCGCCGACTCAGCGGGCACCATTGGCGGTGGCACGTTCAACGGCAGCGTTAGCTGCGATCTCGACAGCAATTTCAGTCAAATGGTCGCCGGCTGCGGTGGCAACAATGGCAGCGATGCTGGCAGCTCGGCGGCGCACAGTCCGTGTCCAGTTGGTGGCACTGGCCTCGGGCTGGCTGTCAACTTTGGTGGCTTCATCAACAAGCGACGCATCCGAAAGCTGTTTGGCGTTGGCGGTGCGGGCAACGGCGATGGCTTTGGGCCGTATGGGGCGGCATTGCGGCGACGCAGCTCCCACCTGGTGCAGTTCCACAAGAAGAAGCAGCAGCAGGAGCAGCTCGAGCAGCAGCAGCGCATTGCCACCGTTGCCTCAGCGAATGCGGCGTTTCTCGAGCGCAAGGAGCAGCAGCAGCAGCAGCAGCAGTTGCAGCTGCAGCAACAGCAACAACAGCAGCAACAGTTGCAGCAACGCGCCCAGTTGTTGCTGCCACAGCCGGAGCAGAAGAAGAAGAAGAAGCCACCAGGTCCGCCGGCCCAAGTGCGTCAACAGGCATCACGCACCATGGATGATCCAATGATGAATCGGCCGCGCAAGAATACGCCGGCAATGAGCAAGAGGAAGGACAAGGACAAGGACAAAGAGAAGGACAAATTCAAGGACTATGGCTATGAGAAGTACCCAAAACAAAGCACAGTTCTTAACCCAATATCAAACAAAAAGCAAAACACACACAACTTAGATACGAACACAGCCAAAAAGCCAATAAGCCAATTAGCCAATAAGCCACTTGCCAATGGCCAAATTGCCAAATTGCCAAATCTTTCAGCTGATCTTTGATTTCAACTTATTAGATTTATCATTTGGTATTCAACCACTTTGGTATTATCGTTTTTTTTTAGTATTTTAATACATTAGTATTTTAGTATTTTAGTATTTTAGTATTTTAGCGTATTTTTTATTGTTATTGTTGTTGTTTCTTTTCGTTGCTGCGTTGCTGCGTCTTTTTGTTAGTTTTCAGCCAAAAAACTAATTTGAATAAATACTTTTTGAAAGCATCTCAACGTTTGCTGTTTTCTTTATTGCTTTCCCATCTTTCCCCACTCTCCCTTCCTTTCCTTCCTCCTAGCCTTTATCCCTTTATCCATCTCTATCCATCTCTATCCACATGTCCCTCTTCTCCTCGCGCTCACATTGCGGCTTCAGCTTCAGCTTCCTTATGAACCACAGTTACTTTTTTGGCTTTGCACAGCTTTTACACAACGTTTGAGCGAGCTACTCTGACTTCTGTATACCCTCTACGTATTTAAAGTCGGGTATATCTCAGTTGCTATATTTTCTATTATATTATATCGTCATATACCCTGCATATATGTGTATTGCGGTATATTGTGCAGTTATGAAGACAGTTTTATTCATCTACATAGACTTCTATATACCCTGCCTACATTTTTATTAGGGTATATTTGTTAAATATGGAGTCAATAGATTATCTAGCTAACAGTCTCAGTTTATAGTCTGTTTTATCGATCTATCTAGACATTTTAATACCCTGCATATATATATAATGGGGTATATTGCATATCTATAGATCTTATCGATGAACTGGCTATCAAAGTTGTTTAATCATATGGAATTATCTAATTTTAAGCTGCATTTTTGTAGCAATTTTGACATGGCCATACCCTTGATATTGAAGCATGGGGTATATTGCAGTTTTATAGGGTATTTTTAGTTGTTTGTGCTATCTGCATAAACTTGGCAAGCACTTCTATTAGCTTAAGTCTGTTTAAGCAATCTCTTAAGAGCTCTTTTGGTTAACCCTATACATAGACTATATTGTATAGAGTATATTGCTTAAAGCGAAGTAAATCTTGTATATATATATATATACTATACCAATTGTATACCTTACGCACCTAAACCTAGGGTATACTTATAGAAGTTTTACGTTGGAATTGAAACTTGAGAACAAACTTGAAGTTTCGCTGCAAAGTGTATGTTGTTCAACTTGTTACAGGGTATCTGTTGAGTTATGCAGACTGTAGTCGCTGGTTCGCTGCCCGCCGCACAGGGCGTATGCGTAGTGCCAGGCGTCTAGCGATGGGTTCAAAATGCCAAGTCCAAGTCATTGCCCCGTCGTCGCAGTGAGACAACGACTCCGAAGCTGGCAATCACTTCCGCCTTATTTGGCCAGCCAATTGCTGCTTGTTATTGTATATCTTGGCCAGATTTTGTAGCCGGCGCCGTTGTTGTCGTCTGTCGTCTGCCGTCTGTCGACTGCCGTCTGTCGTTTGTCGTCTGCTGTTGGTCGTTGTCGCCATTGTCGCAGCCAAAAATCGCACAAAAATACAAAAATATTCGATTCAGCAGCACAAAATAAAACGAATGTGCGTAGTCATCTGAGCGACTAACTGGAGCCGGCATAACTCAACTGAACTCCACACACACACACACACGCACAGACACACACACGCGCTCAGTTGCTGACGCGCAATGCCTCATTACGCATACGCCATGTTGGCATGTTGCATAAGAGAAGTTCCTGTAATTAATATAAAGGTGTGTGTTTGAGTGTGTGTGTGTGTGTGTGTGTGTGTGTGTGTGCTTACCACATGTGCCCAAGGTCAAAGCCCAAACAGGTGCAAAAGTATTCAAGCCAATTTGTATTGTTATGCAACAGATTTGCAAGTCAAAGTTATCGATAAATCTAATAGAAATTCCGAGTTGGCTTTTAGTTGTTTATGGCCCCAATTTGAGGTATAAGAAAGCAAACAACTTTATAATAGGCCAGCTTAACAGTTATGCTATAATTAAGGCGAACTTGCAAGTATTTTAGGGTGACCATATACTGCTTAACTTGAACTTATTTCAATGCAAAACTTTAGCAACGATTTTAAATGTCATTGAAAGTGTTTAATAATTGTTGCAATACTTATATAAATATTTGTGTAATAATAACAAATATTCGCAGTTAGTTAAGGTATTTTATATATAGGTAATTTATATATATATATATATATATATATTTTATATATTTCATGTCTTTTCTTTATGTCTCTTGACATCTCCAGCAAATCTTGATACTTTGTTTGCTTATTTTTCTCTGTAAATTGTTCTTGTGATTGTTTAGCTCTGCATTGATGCAACATATAACATCAGAGATATATTTTGTATATATGATACAGAAAATCTCTATTTTTCTTAGCTCCTTTTACAGAAATATTAAAGACTTTTTCTTAGTTTTTCAAAGCTCGCTTGCTTAAGCCAGCTTCGTAATATTTCTCAGTTATTCATTGTCCTTGACTTGAACTTTAGTTTGTCTCCTTGATCTGCTTCTGACTTTTCCATTTGGCGAAAAACTTCTTGAAGAATTCGCTTGTCATTGCGATCGTTTCCTTTGACAATTTTCCTACTTGAAGAAATCTTATATGAGAACTTCTCTTTGACTGCTTTTTCAACTTGAAACATAATTTGCTTCAGCTTTGCATAAGAATCCCTAAGCTTACTTCTTCTACTTCTACTTCTACTTCTACTTCTACTTCTACTTCTACTTCTACTTCTACTTCTACTTCTACTTCTACTTCTACTTCTACTTCTACTTCTGCTACTTCTACTTCTACTTCTACTTCTACTTCTACTTCTACTTCTACTTCTACTTCTACTTCTACTTCTACTTCTACTTCTACTTCTACTTCTACTTCTACTTCTGCTTCTGCTTCTACTTCTACTTCTACTTCTACTTCTACTTCTACTTCTACT